>NW_026474738.1:0-11191 GCF_026875155.1 Cherax quadricarinatus
AAAGGAAGGAAGAAGGATAAGGAAGGATGGAAATAACTGGAAAGGATGGAAGGAGGGGAAGAGGATTGAATCAAGGCAAGTGGAATGGGAAATTATCCAAATCTGACCCGAAGTGAAAATGAGAGTAACTAATTCCTTGTCTTACGAACCTTCACCATAATCAAGAGGCGCCCAACAGAAGGTGTTTAAAATACGACTCATCACAGTAGACAAATGAAATACGTTTGAAACACGAACGTTTATTATGAGAAATAGCGCTTGCATAATTGATATATTACAACAGGTGCCTCCTCTAATAGCCGCATATAATGACCTAATTTTTGTTAAAGCCGAAAAGCTTGCTCTAAATGTTTTAGAGAGAGGTAATCAGTTTAATTCCTAACTTTCAAATGCTTCAATGCTGTACAGTGGCAATTTTTGTGCCCCAGACCTGTGAGTACTGAAGTACAGAATAGAACGCCTTGACCTGAATAGTTTATTCAGCATTGACTGAGTTTGGTGTATGAGACCTGTGGTACTCTAAGTAATGCTGAGGCATATGTGACCTGTGTACTCTATGAAATCTGAGGTATAGTGAATTAACCTGAGCCTGTAAATGGCCACATTGATTGTTTTTTGACTACAGCATTATTTTTATTTTTTTGTTTAACGTAGGCCTTAAACCGTGATGTGTAATATCATAATTTTTTAAAAAAGTAATAAATAAATAATTTCATACTCATATATATATATAATATAAATATATATATATATATATATATATAATATAAATATATATAGTATATATAATATATATATATTATCTATAAATAGATAAATATAATATACTATATATATATAATATTAATATTATATATATATATATATATATATATATATAATAATTAAATTTATTATCACACTGGCCGATTCCACCAAGGCAGGGTGTCCCAAAAAAAGAAAAACTTTCAACCATCAATCACTCCATCACTGACTTTGCCAAAGGGTGCGTTTACACTACAGTTTTTTAACACTGCAACATTAACACCCCTCCTTCAGAGTGCAGGCACAGTACTTCCCATCTCCAGGACTCAAGTCCGGCCTCCGGTTTCCCGGAATCCCGTCTTTAAAGTTACTTTTGCTCACACTCCAACCAGCACGTCAAGTATTAAAAAACCATTTGTCTCCATTCACTCCTATCAAACAACTCTCAGTGCTTGCCTGCTGGAAGTCCAAGCCCGCTCGCACAGAAAACCTCCCTTTACCCCCCTCCCTCCAACCCCTTCCTAGGGCCTGACGCCCTAACCCGCCTTCCTTCCACTACAGACTGATACACTCTTGAAGTCAATTCTGTTTCGCTCATTCTCTCTACAATGTCCGAACCTACCTCAACAACCCTTCCTCAACCCTAGGACAACATTTTGTAATCTCCTCCCGCCCCTCCTCCTAACTCGCAAACTACTAATTCACTGCATTATATTCACACCACACATTCCCGCAGACATGACATCTCCACTTGCCTCCAGCCTTCTCCTCGCTGCAACATCTCAATCACCCACGCTTCCCACCCTTATAAGAGCGTTGGTAAAACTATACTCTTATACATTCCCTCTTGCCTGCAAGGACAAAGTTCTTTGTCTCCAGCACGACTCTCCGAATAGCACACCACTCCCTCTTTTTCCCTCATCAATTTCTAATGATTCACCATCAATCTTTTCATAGACCCATCCGCCTGACTACGTCGCACTCCCAAATATCTGAATACGTTATCACCTCCTCCATACTCTCTCCCTCCAATCTGAATTCAATCTTTCTCACCTATCATTTTGTTTTTTATCCTCATAACCTTACTCTTTCCTGATCACCTTAAGTTTCTCTTTGCACACCTACAAATTCATCCACCAATCTCAGCAGCTCTCTTCAGAATCCTCCAAGAGCTACAGTTGTCATCAGCAAAGAGCAGCGTGACAACTCCCCACTTTGTGTGTGATATCTTTATCTTTTAACTCCACGCCTCTTGCCAAGACCCACTCGCATTTACTTCTCTTACAACCCCATCTATAAATATATTAAACAACCACGTGACATCACACATCCTAGTCTAAGCCTACTTTTACTGGGAAAAAGTTACCCTCTTTCCTACATACTCTAACTTTAGCCGCACTATCCTCGAAAACACTTCACTGCTTTCAGTAACCTACCTCCTACACCATACACATTGCAACATCTGCCTCATTTGCCCCCCTATCCACCCTGTCATCACGCCTTTTTCCCAATCCATAATGCCACAAAGACCTCTTAAAGCATTATCTAAATACAGTTCACGCTTATATGTTTTCACTGTAAACACCTGTCCCACACCCCCCAACCTTTCTTAAAGCCTCCTTGTTCATGCTGCTATGCCTATTCTCCGTCTTACTCTTAATTCTTTCAATTATAACTCTACCTACACTTTACAGGTACACTCAACAGACTTATCCCCCAATAATTTGTTGAATCTCTCTTTGATCCTTGCCTTTATACAAGGAACTTGCAATGCTCCTGCCCAATCCCAGGTACCTTATCCCTCTTCCATACATTTATTAAAATATTGTCACAACCACACCAACACTATAATCCCCACCTGCTTATAACATTTCTATCTTTATCCCATCAATCCCAGGCTGTCCTACCCCCTTTCATTATACCTACTGCCTCACAACTTCCCCCACACTCCAACTGGCTGCTTCCTCACGCCTACAAGAATGTTATTCCTCCTTGACCTATACACGAATCACAGCTTCCCTATCTTCATCAACAGTTAACAATTCCTCAAAATATTCCCTCCATCTTCCCAATACATCTAACTCTCCACTTAATAACTCTCCTCTCCTATTTTTAACTGGACAAATCCATTTGTTCTCTAGGCTTCTTAACTTGTTAATCTCACTCCAAACCTTTTCTTATTTTCAACAAAATTGTTTGATAACATCTCACCCACTCCTCATTTGCTCCTCTTACACTTGCTTCTCCCACTCTCTTAACCTCTCTCTTTTTCTCCATATACTTCTTGCCTCCTTGCATCAGTTTACTTTGTAAAAACTTCTCTATATGCAAACTTTTTCTCCCTTACTACTCTCTTACATCATCATTCCACCAATCGCTCCTCGTCCCTCGGCTACCACTTTCCTGTAACACAAACTTTCTGCTGAACACTCCTAACACTACATTTTTAAACCTACCCATACCTCTTCGACCCCATTTTGCCTATGCTCCTCATTAGCCATCTATCCTCCAATACTGATTATATCATGAACCCTTACTGCCTCCTCTTTTAGAGTTTTATAAACCTTCACCTTTCTCTCCTGTATCTTCATTCTCCTTGTATTCCCATCTACCTTTTTCTCTCAGTGTAGCTACAACTAGAAAGTGATCTGATATATCTGTGGCCCCTCTATAAACATGTACATCCCTGAAGTCTACTCAACAGTCTTTTAATCTACGCAATACATAATCCAACAAACTACTGTCATTTCGCCCTACACTCATATCTTAGTTACTTATTTATCCTCTTTTCTAAATATTATTACCTATAACTAAACCCCTTTCTATACAAGTTCAATCAAATGGGCTCCCATTATCATTACATCCTGGCACCCCCCAAACTACCTATCCCACACCCTCTCAAAATTTCTCCTACTTTAGCATTCAGGCCCCTACCACAATTACTCTCTCTCTTGGTTCAAAAGGCTCCTATACATACACTTAACATCTCCCAAAATCTCTCTCTCATCCTCTGCATTCCTCTCTTCTCCCAGGTGCAATACACGCTTATTATGAACCCACTTCTCGCATCCAACCTTTACTTTAATCACATAATTTCTTGAATTTACAACATTCATATGCTCTTTTTCGTCTCCTTCCAAATATATAGTAAATAAAGGTGTTTTTATTGGTTTGTGTTGTAGGGGGTACACACACACACACACACACACACTCACAACACACACACACACACACACACACACTCTCACACACACACACCACAAACACTCAAACAAAAAACAACAAACACCACTTCAACCCAACCACACATACCGTACACGCGCCCTACCAAGCGCAATCGTGCTCAACTCACATTATCACGGCCCTAAGCACGAACGCATCCAAGGAAGCTATATAAGGGGTCTGGCCATCACCTCTCACTAACAACCCACAACGGTTAAACACCTGACGCCGCGCCGACCCAACTTGTATAGGACCCCATGGCACAACACAAGGCCCACAAACTAAATCAAACCCAAGAAATAAAGAAAATTTATACAGATTATTTGTCCCTGTATTATTACATCTTCCCTAAATTCTATTAATAATAAAAGGATCTAATTTATATATAACCAAAGGAAATATTCATATTATTGTCAAAACTGCTTTTAAAAAGAAAACAAGAATACAATATATTCCTGTCGACCATTGATCTTGCTTGATACTACTTTACTACTTTCTCAACTTATTTGAAAATCAATTGGAATGGTTAAAATCTCTTACAGAAATAAATAGGATCAATGAATCTTGACCATTCAAATTCTATATTTCTGTTGTTTTTTAATCTTAGTTCGAGATATTTACCAGTTTGACCGTAATAAACTTTATCGCAAATTTTCAAGGAATCTAATAGACACATGCCATCAGCATGTTTGGTGAAATCTTTATCACAATTTGTTTAACTGTATCAAGATTTTGGGGAATACAACTTTAAAATATACAAGTCTTACGAATAATGCTTCTCTTCTTAAGACTTTAACATTTAAAGTTGTATTCAAAAATCTTGATACAGTAAAAATCTTTTGATAAAGAATTCCCCCCAAAATGCTGATGATGTGGTTTTTTTCCCCCCGCCTATAAGATTCATGTAAAATTGCGATAAAGTATATTACGGTCTAACTGTAAAAAACTCGAATCTAAAGATTAAAACAACATAAATATACGCAATATAACTGGACAAGAATCCAAAGCTCTATTTATTCATGTAAGAGAGTTTAACATCCAAATTGATTTTCAAAAAGTTGAAGGATAAGGGAGGTTATCAAGCAAGTCCATGTCGACAGGAATATAAATTGAATCCTTGTTTCATAAAAAGCAGTTTTGACAATAATATGAATATTTCCTTTGTTTTATATAAATTATGTATCCATTTATAAATTAATAGAATTTTGGAAGAATTATAATACACCTGGACAAATAAATCTTTAAAATTTCCTTATTTCTTGGTAGAAAAGTATGATGGGTGAGTTTTGCAAGGACCACATTATCTCAAGTTGGTCGCGCCGCGTCAGTGTTAACCGTTTGTGGGATCTGATAGTGAGGTGCCGGCCAACCCCTTATATAGCATCCTTGATGCTTTACTTTCATAGTTCCTTGATAATGAGAGTATCACGAAAGCGCTTGGAATTTCTCATTCATTCGAGTGGTTGTTTGCATATTCTGTAATGCACCTGTTTTACTGTGTATTTTATTGCAAATATATATATATATATCTATATATAAATATATAGTCAATTTATTATATATATATTCTATATATATATAGTTTATATATATATAAATATGTGTGTGTGTGTGTGTGTGTGTGTTTTGTACTTCCCCTATTTATGTACTCACCTATTTGTGGTTGCAGGGGTCGAGTCTAGCTCCTGGCCCCGCCTCTTCACCGTTTGCTACTGGGGCCCCTCACCTCTCCCCGCTCCATGAGCTCTTCAAACCTCGTCTAAAAACTGTGTATGGTACCCTTGCCGATCCACTAACGTCATTTTCTAGCTAGTCCACTGCTTACAACTCTAATGACTGAAGAAATACTTCCTACTATCTCTCGTGACTCCAGATGTGTCTTCAACTTCATTGTTGCCTTGTTTCTGTGACCCCCCTCCTGGAACATCCGTCTTTTTCCACCTTGTCTATTCCACGCAGTATTTTATATGTCGTATCATGTCTCCCCAGACCCTCTCTGCCTCCCAGTGTCGTCACCGATTTTCCCTTAATCTTTCTTCATAGGACAATTCCTCTAAGCTCTGGAACTAAACGCTTGACGCAAACCTTTGTACATTCTCTAGTTTCTTGACGTGCTTATCTAGTGGCGGATTCAACAGGTGCACATACTCAGTATGGGCCTGACATACACGGTGTACAGTTGGGGTCTTGGGATTGAGCCTTACTATAAGGTATCGGAGTGCTGTCGCCGTTTGCCAGGCCCCATAGGCTGCAGCAGTTATCTGATGATTGTGCTTCCGAGACATGCTCGGTGTTATACTCACCCCAAGATCTTTCTCTCCTTGATGAGGTTTGCAGTCTTTGGCACCCTAGCCTATACTCTGTCTGTGGTCTTTTCTGTCCCTTTCCCCTATCTTCATGAACTTTGCATATGGCAGGATTAATAAATTCGAGAAGCCCATTTGCTGGACCAGGCGCCCAGTCTGTCCAGGTCTCTTTGAAGTCCTCCTGGTCCACATCAGATTTAAGTCTCCTCATTAACTTCACAGTCATCTGCAAACAGGGACACTTCTGAGTCTAACCCTTCCGTCCATTATCGTGTCACATAATACCAAAATAGCACTGGTCCTAACCGACCCCTGTGGGAACCCCCGCCGCTCGTCAAGTGCCCACTGTGATACATCATTACGTAACCATGACTCGTTGTTGTTGCCTCCCAGTCAGTATTCTCTGCTCCATTGCAGTGCCCTTCCTGTATATATGCAACCTGAGCTCTAGCTTCTTCACAAAATCTCCTGTGAGGAACTGTGTCAAAGGCCTCTTTGCAGTCCAAAGAAGAGCAATCAACCCACCCCTCTCTCTCGTTCTTACTTCGTTATTTTATCATAAACTCCAGAAGGTTTGTGACGCAGGATTTGCCTTCCGTGAAACCTGTGCTGGTTGGCATTATACTCTTTCGTTCCAGGTGCTCCACCACTCTCCTCCTGATAATCTTCTCCATAAATTTTCTACTATAACCTGCAATGACACAGGTCTATAGTTTAGTGCCTCTTTTCTGACTCCTTTTTAAATGGAACTACATTTGCCGTCTTCCATACCTCAGGAAGTTGCCCAGTTTTCCAGGGACGTTTTTTGAAGATTGGGTAAGTGGCCACCAAAACATATCTGCTCCCTCTCTAAGGACCCACGGGGGAGAGTTTGTCCGGACCCATTGCCTTGAGGTATCGATGCCCTTAGCAGTTTCTTCACCTCCACCTCATCTGTATGTATGTCGTCCAACACATGTGGTGAATTCCTTGCTGGTGTCCACCATCTGGTCTGTCCTCCCCAGAGTCCCCTTCCTGTCCCTACTTAACTACTTCCTTAAATCTCGTGTTGAGCTTCCTCACATACCTCTTGATCGTTTCTTGTGAGTTCTCCACCTTCTTTCCTCACCTTATCACCTGGCCTGACTGTTGTCTTCTCCTAAGGGCCCTATCAGCATTTCGGGTCAGTTTGACTTTCGATGCTATGTCGTTTTCATACTGTCGCTGGGCCTCCTCCTTATCTGTGCATACTCGTTTCTGGCTCTTCTACTAATCTCCTTTTTTTCCCCGGGGTCCTATGCCTCCTGTACCTTTTCCATTCTCTGTTGCACTTATTTTTTGCCTCCCTACCCCTTCGGGTAAACCAAGGACTCGTTTTGATCTTCCTATTATTTCTGTTTCCCTTGGGAACAAAACTTTCCTCTGCCTCCTTGCCTTGTTGCCACATATTCCATCATCTCGTTTACTGATTTTCCTACCATTTCTCTGTCCACTGAACCTCCTCAGGAAGTTTCTCATAACCTGTGTAGTCCCCCCTTTTATAGTTTGGCCTGTCCCCTTCATTTCCCTGTTCCTTCTCCACTTGTAACTCTACTATATATTTCAAAACTCAGAACCACGTGATCGCTAGCTCAAAGGGGCCTCTCGTAAGTGATGCCCTCAATGTCAAAACTGCTCAGGGTAAAACACAAGATCCAGTCTTGCTGGCTCATCCTCCCCTCTCTCTCTGGTTGTGTCCCTGACATGTTGATGCATTGAGGTTTTAAAGTACCACATCCATCATCTTGGCTCTCCCATGTTCGGGACCCCCATGTGGATCCAGGTTTTCCCAGACGATCTCCCTGTGGTTGAAATCGCCCATTACCAGTAACTTTGCTCTGCTCGAGTGAGCTCTTCTTGCCCCTCAGCCAGTGTGTCCACCATCACCCTGTTGTTTTCTTCGTACTCCTCTCTTGGCCTCCTGCAGTTCTGTGGTGGGTTATACATCACTCCAATGACTACTTGATGTTCTCCGGACTGAATTATACCTACAATGTAGTCTCTTTCTCCAATCATGTCCATGACTTCCATTTCCTCAAATCCCCATCGGTGTTTTATGAGCAGTGCAACCCCTCCTCCCCCTCTACTCCTTCTATCTTTCCTCAGGATCTGATATCCTGTTGGGATGACTGTGTCTGTTATTGTCTCAGCGAGTTTTGTTTCTGTGACTGCTATGATGTCTGGGGATTTTTCACTGATTCTTTCGTTCCACTCCTCATGTTTATTCGTTATTCCATCCGCGTTTGTGTACCAAACCTTCAGTTTCTTTTCTATCATTGTGGTCATGCAAGAATATTGGGGTTGGGGGAGCGAGAGCCTTGGTGGGGGCCTATATGGGGCTGTGGTGTAGGTGGGGTTTGTGTTGATGGGGGTGGGGTCAGAATGCCCATAAGGGACAGCTGTTGGGGTGAGGTTTGTGATATGGGGGTTGGTGGCAGAGGGAACAGTGAGTGGGTTGTAGTATAGGTTGCTCAGTTGCGTTGGGAATGTCGCGGTTGGAGTCTTTTGGTGGGAGATTCTGTGGGGTGTGTTTGCCCTTTCTCCTGTGTCTGGGTCCTGCTCATTTTCGTTGCTTCTCGTTCCTCCTTGCGTCTCTGTACCCTCTCTTTCAGTGTAGTCCTTTCTTCTTGTGTTCTGTCGCGGTCGAGGTATACTCTCTGGTACCCCTCTTTGTCCCTCAGTCTTGCTTTCTCTTGCAGAATCCTGGTTCGAACTGATTCTTCCTTGAAAGTTACTCTGATAGGCCGTATCCTTCCACTCGCAAACCACCCAATTCTCTGAAAATTTGTCACCTGGGTCATATCGCCCTCCCCTATTGTTTTCATGATGCCTTCAATCATTTTTTTCTCCTCCTGTTTTATTTCTTCAAAGTTGTCCCCCTTGGCTTCTTGGAGCCCGTACACAAAAACTGACCACTCCCTTTCCTCCTCCCACTGAGTCTCCATCTGCTTCCTCTGAGGCATTTTATTTCCTTCCATTGACATGTTCTTGCCTTCAGTCCCTGTCATATCTGAAACTTCTATTCTCAGTGAACTGTCTTTCCTGACCAGCTGTCCCTTGCTACTGCAGTTGGCTGTTAGAATCTCTGCATATAGCATACCTTTATTTTCTTCGGACCTGTCGTTTCATCTTAGTGTGCTCATCGTCTTTTCCCTGGCCCCACGTGGGTCTGATAGGGCCTTCGTGTACGGCATGTCTCCGTTGTTGCTTACCGTCCCCTTGTCTGCACCTGACTTTGAATTTCCTGATGTCACATCTGAATTGTCATTTGTCTCTCTAATCTGTTTCAGGCTTTGCAGTTTCTCTTCTAAGCACTGTATCCTAGCTTCTGCTGCTAAGACCTGTACTTCCCACTTCCTGCACTCTTCAGCTATCCGCTCCTCCATTTTCTTACCAAGCTCTACTATCTTCCTTCCCCACTCTTCCTCCCTTTTTTGGAGCTCTAACTCCCAGTCTTTCCTCCCTGGTTCGTCTACCAGATCTCTGGTTTTCCGTCCTCTAAGGCCACCCATTTTTTTTTTTTTTTTTTTTTATTACCACAGACAGAAGGCTAGAGGAGGGAGAGGGTGCGGGGGGGAGAGGAAAGGGTAGAAGAGGGAGAGAGAGGAGAGAGAAAGGGTAGAAAGAGGGAGAGAGAGGAGAGAGTATGGGGGTGAGGGATAAGACCAAGAGGGAGAGAGAGAAATGTGAGGGGGGAGAGAAAGGGTAGAGAGAGGGAGAAAGAGAGGGAGAGGGAGAGGGAGAGAAAGAGAGAGAGAGGGAGAAAGGAGGGCGAGGGAAAAGGCTATGAGAGAAAGAAATGGAGAGATGGAGAGAGAAGCCTATAGAGAGAGAGAGGGTGAGAGATAGGGTTATGGGAGAGAGAGAGAGAGAGGAGTGTGGTGTGTGTGTGTGTGTGTGTCATTCCGAATAGTTAAAATTTGTGTATGCCTTAGTTGATTAGTGTGGAGGGGATAGTAGAGGAGTGTGGAAGGGATATTATAGGTGTGTGGAGAGGATAGTAGAGGAGTGTGGAGGGGATAGTAGAGGAGTGTGGAGTGGGTAGTAGACGAGTGTGGAGGGGGTAATATAGGAGTGTGGAGGGGATAATATAAGAGTGTTGAGGATATAGTGTAGGAGTGTGGAGGGGATAGTAGAGGAGCGTGGAGGGGATAGTAGAGGAGTGTGGAGAGGATAGTAGATGAATGTGGTTGGGATAATATAGAAGTGTGAAGGGGATAGTAAAGGAGTGTGGAGGGGATGGTGGAGGAGTGTGGAGGGGATAGTGGATGAGTGTGGAGGAGATAGTAGAGGAGTGTTGAGAGGGTAGTAGAGGAGTGTGGAGAGGATAGTAGAGGAGTGTGGAGAGGATGATAAAGGAGTGTGGAATGGATGATATAAGAGTGTGTAGGGAATAATATTGGAGTGTGGAGGGGATAGTAGAGGAGTGTGGAGGGGATACTTGAGGAGTGTTGAGGGGATAGTAGAGGAGTGAGGAGAGGATTGTGGAGGAGTGTGGAGGGGGTAGTGGATGAGTGTTGAGGGGATAGTAGAGGAGTGCGAAGGGGATAGTAGAGGAGTGTGGAAGGGATAATATAGGAGTGTGGAGAGGATAGTAGAGGAGTGTGGAGGGATAGTAGAGGGGTGTGGAGGGGATAGTAGACGAGTGTGGAGGGGATAATATAGGAGTGTGGAGGGGATAATATAGGAGTGTTGAGGATATAGTGTAGGAGTGTGGAGGGGATAGTAGAGGAGCGTGGAGGGGATAGTAGAGGAGTGTGGAGGGGATAGTAGACGAGTGTGGAGGGGATAATAAAGAAGTGTGAAGGGGATAGTAAAGGAGTGTGGAGGGGATGGTGGAGGAGTGTGGAGGGGATAGTGGACGAGTGTGGAGGGGATAGTAGTGTGGAGGGAATAGTGGA
>NW_026474739.1:0-10358 GCF_026875155.1 Cherax quadricarinatus
GTTGGGATTTTTTGGACCTTGACCGTGGGTTCAAACCTCACCCGTGGTATGGTTTTTTTGCAATTGTGTCTTACGATTTCGTGGCTGCGAGGCTTTGAGGGGTTGCGGGTTTCATAACGGCCATGCTACGGGAGATTGTCTGAAAAAACTTTCATTTGTGGACACAGTGGTGCCTATGCAAACCCTTTCCCTGTGATGTAAAAAAAACCTTTTGGGAAAAACTATTGAAGCTGGGGCCCCAGGGGGTTAAGCGCGGTCGGAGTTTTGAGACCCCTTGATCGCGGGTTCAAACCCCCCCAGGGTATGATTTGTTTGAAATGTGTCATTACGATTTCTTGGTCAAGATCAATTTTATGAATATGCACTGCTAAAAGGCATTCAGCTGCCATTCTAAAAACAAACGGGTTTGGCCAAAATCCCAACAGCTTTATACACCCCAGGGAGGTCAACATTAGTACCACCAAAAAACTGTCTGCCAATATGTCATTAAGGGGGGGGGGGGGGGAGGAGCAGCATTTCAACTTGATTTTGCCCATAAAGGGTTCATACAAAGGTTCCACTTTGGAGTAAAGTAGGCAGCCCTTGGGTCAAGTTAGTTAAGGTATTTTTGTACACCCCTCGAAAGAAATGAAAGGGAAGATCCTTTGAAGAAGGTTGGCAGTCCAAAGCACGAATTATTTGGAATGGTGTTTAACCCTGAAGATTTCAGTGAAGCATCCCTTTTTTGGGATTGCAAAAAACCTGTAAAGAAAGGGAATGGGGGTGAAAATTTAAAAATGTATTTTCGGAAGAGGAAAAAATGTGAAAAGTGGTCCCTCAAATTTCGAACAGCTCCCAACTCAAACATTTTTATGTAGGTATTTTTGAAAGTGTTTTTCTAAGTGTATTTTTTGGGGTTGACATGACAATTTAATTTACATTATTCCTTTGGGAAAAAATTAATTCGGTAAGGGCACTTGAACGCCTCCGGGAAACGAATTTTGGCTCTATTGGGTTTTCCACTGTACTGAATTCTACAGGGGCCCTCAAAATAAACTGCTCCCAAAAAAACCCAATTATTAAGTGTATTTTGTAAGGTTTTTAAAGTGTTTTTTTGGGGTCTGTTGGAAAATCTAATTTCATTTTTCCTCATGGGAATAAATTCATTCGGAAAAGGCACTCGAACACCCTTCTGGACCAAAGAAAGTTCGATATTTGAGGTTCACTGTTTTTGAATTTAAACTAAAGATTGTTTGACCAGCAAAAATTTTTCCCCAGCAAAATGGAATGGAAGTGAGGGGGGAATGAGAAATAGTAGATGTATGAATGACTGAATTCCGTATACTTGGTTGTAAGCTTTTTGAAAGTTCCCGTTTGAGATTACATTAAAAAAAAACTGACTCATGGTTGGTTGCCCACTTTTTAAAAGTTATGTGAGAGATAAACAATGTATAAAAAACATATGTTATCAACTTCTATTTCCTCACCCCAAAACTGACCCTGAAAGGACGGGAAGTAACATATTTTTTTGCTGGAGGAATACAAAACCCCCACAAGGACCATACAGATTGGGGAAAAGGAGGGAAACAGGTTTTCCAAGGAGGGAAGGGAAAATTTCCCAATTTTTTGGAAAAAAGAGCCTCGCCAAGGTAAAAAGATCATTTTTAAAATCAGAGGTTTTAACAAAAAAGGAACACGCTATGTATAAGGTTTTGCTGGGTTTTAAACAGAAAACTTGGAAAATGTATCCTGGAGGGGGTGAAGCTCAGTGCAAAAGAAAAAATGTGGTCAAACGATGTTAGTGAAATTGGGGGAAATGAATAAAGAGGAATCATTTATTCATAAAAAGGCCTCACACTGTTTGAAAGGGGGGAAGGTGTAAGGGGAAGAGATGGCCCTCAAGAAAAAACTTTGTGAAAGGAGGGAAAGTCCAACTGGTGGAGCATATTGCATTTTTGTATTTCCCAAAAGGTTTTTACCTAGTGTGGAGCAAAAGACGTAGTTTTTCCAGTTCACTTAAGTGGAAAATAAGGAAAATAATAAAGTGAAAATATCCTTTTGATCAAAAGAAAACCAAAAACTATTATTGTACTTTATTACCATATTATCAAGTAGCATGAAATAAGCCAGGTCGTTGCTGTATATTTCCAAAATTTTGGGGTACCCAATGTTGTGGTGATGTTTTTTTTTATAATCATAAAAAAGTGCTAAAGAAAAGAGGGTTACGGACTGAGAAATGGGAGGCAATCGGTTTAAACCTGGAAGGGGTGTGCAATAATTTTTTGGGGCCCAAAGGCCCCTTCACCGGGATCAAGGCACTAAACTTGAAATTGGGGAAATGTTGAGTTGTGAGAAATATTTTTAAAGAATATCATCACTAAAATAATAAAATTCGAAGAAAACTTGGGCAATCAGATTTCAGTTTGTCTTTATATTGCATCGAAAAACCCCCAAAATTTCTGTCAAGGGACTTAGAAATGGTATTCTCTTTGGAACAGGGGTTAGAAGTTTTGTTTTGGGAATTTAATTTTTTTTTATTTATTTGGGGTTTCGGGGGCTGGGGAAAATAAAGAGACTTCACCCCCCTTTGCTTTCCTTCACTGCCACTCACCATTTCAGGTACAAAAGTTTTCTTCAGCTTGGGGGGTTAGCGTGAAGCAGGTATTATTTTTTTTTTTTTTTTAACACATTGCCTTTTTCCACCGAGACAGGGTGCCCAAAAAAGAAAGAAAAACCATCACTCTACATAATCACTGTCTTTGAAGGGCTCAGATACAACAGTTTGAAGCCCCTCCAAACGCCAATACCCAAACCCCCTCCTTTAAAGGCAGGCATTGTACTTCCCATTTTAGGACTCAAGTTGGCTAACCGGTTTCCCTAATCCTTTCACAAAAAATTTACCCTGTCACACTCCGCAGCTCTTATAACAGCACACTTATTATTTTGACTCATCAGTGCTAGGGAAAAGAGAATTAAAACCAAAAGTATCCAAGGAAGGAAAAGGACCCCTTTAACTCCTTGGATAAAAGCTTTACACCACTTTCTTGGAAAAAATGATTTTATAAATAATGAGAAGAGAGGGGGCAGGCAAGAAAAGCATGTTAGGATAAAGTAGAAAAATTAGTAACTGGCCAAAAATATTAAAAAATTTGGGTGGGAAAAACAATGACTTAGTAACATTAAAGAAGAAGCAAAAATTAAAAATTTAAAAAATTAAAAAAAAAAAAAAGAAGTGGTAAACCCCGAAAAAAAACAATGTATTTAAAGGAAAAAGGTAAGGAAAATTGAACAAAAAGAATGTTGCAAAACAGTAATGTGATGGAACAACATTTACAGTAAAATAACCCCGGAAGGGTTGGAGGAGGGTGGGTAAGGGGTTTGGGGTGTAGAGGGTGAAAATTTTAAAAGGCTTGTGTAAGTGGGTTAAAATTTTGGGGTGGAAGCAAATAGTTTTGTGATTTATGGTTTTAGAGTGTGAGCAAATTAACATTTTTTGAGGAAATTCGGGAAACCAGTTAACCGACTTGAGTTAAGTGGAAGGTACAGTGCGCACTTTAAAAAAGGGAATGGTGTTGCAGCTTGCAAGGTATCTGAACTTAATATTTGTACTTCTGGAAGACAGCGATTGAGTGAATGCAGAGAATGTGTTTCCTCCTTTGTTAGGTCCCTACTTGAGTGGGAGACAGCCCGTGTGTTCAAAAATTGCTTTGTTTTTTAATAAGGCCCGGGTGGAACTAAGTTATTAGAGTTTCCTCTTCAAGTGGGTTTGTTTTAGAGAAAATCAGGCTTGACAAAATGTATATAAAACAAAAAAAATTTTAACGAGAAAATTTAAAGGGTGTTTAAAAAATACTTTTTTTTTAAAGATAGTGCAGCCTGGTGGTTTGTTTTGGCAAAGGTAAACGATAATAGCATCTGGGTTTTTATAATAATAGCAAAATAGTTTATTTGGGTATGTTGAAATAAAAAAACCAGCAAGTGCACATTGCAGAACAAGTCAAACAGCTCGAATACACCAAAATATGAGTGTTTATCCAGTAGATGACTGTAGTTAAGATTGGTGGAAAGCTGGATAGGTATGAAATATACAAATGGTTAAGAACATCAATTTTTGCCTGTATCACCCCCGTGTTTTAAAATTTGGGCCCTTTAAGGATCCCACGACGGGGATGGAGAAACAGGGAGCATTATGTGGGGGAAAAAAAGTATTAAAAAGCTTGCCTAACCAATGAGATATTTGGGATCAAATATGCCAAAGGCAAAAAAGATGTATGGGAATTTCAGAAAAAAGACAGCAAAAATTAATTTACATTATTTTCCCCTTTTATCTTGGTTAAAAACTAAATCAATAGAGGTTATTAGCACCGGGTAATGGGTGGGGCCCCAAAAATGGAAGAAACACTTTTACCATCATTATTCAGTCACTGTGCTGCCAGAAGTGTGGGCATCATTGTTCGTGGCCTCGAAATACCCTTCTTCGAGTGCAGGCACTGTCTTCCCCCCCTCCAAAAAATGTAAAGCTAGTGTTTCCCCCGATTCCTTTCATGTTACCTTGTTCGCACCCCATTTTATTGTTTAAAAACCCCTTGTCTTTACTTTATCTAACGTGTTCATTAAAACTGAGGGGTGCCTAACCCCTGTCTTATTATTATTACGTTTTATTTTTACCTGTATTATTATTTAGATTATTTTTCTCATTTTCCATCTCCCCCCCAAAGGGGGGGTACCCCAAAAAGTACTCTAGTTATATTAATCAGAAAACATCTTACTTTTTTTATTGTAAATTTTCCTATTTTACAATTACACTCACCCCAAAAAACGTAAACATAAAAATCAGCTATTGCCTAATTAACTTAAATTTTGATAAGTTTTTTTGAAATATCTGCCAATATAGGAGCTCTTATGGAAACAGGTATCATGCCAAATAAAACCATTCCCTTATAAATTTTCTAATGGAAAAACTGTTATAGCCTTGGTGAAATACAGTGGTTTTTTGAAAAATAAAAGAATACTGTTTTGTTTTGAACTACTCCTATTATGTATCTTATTTAAAGATAAAACGTTTTAATTACCTAACTTTTAATCAATATTTATTAGTGAACATTAATATTACTGTTATACCAAAAAACCCGCCATAGAAGGGGATTCCCACGACATTTCGGTCCATTGGACAATTACAAAGTCCACTAAAGAGAAGTAAAGCGGGGCGAGTATAATAGGCAGGAAGTGATAATGGTGTAGTATGTGGTGGTAGTGTAGTGGCAGAGGTGGAAGGAAATGTGGGGGGAAGTAAAAAGAGGAGCCATCAAATATAAGAAAGGGGAGCACTGCATGGGAGCTAGGTGCCCATAAGGGAGGCAAGAACACAAGAGGGGGGGGGGGGAAATAAAAAAATAAAAAAAGAAGTAACAAAAACAAAAGGCAAAGAAAGAAAACCCAAAAGAAAAAAGGAAAGGGGAAAAGGGGAAGGGGGAGAAGAAAAAAATGGGGGGGTTCAGGTTAAGTCAGGGTGTTTAAATTTTGGAGCTTTTACAATTAGGGGGAGAGGGGGCATTACAGAGACAAAGCCGGATAAGATTCATCAAGGAATTTGGTATTAGGGAGGATTCAACCGACGTGACTTTTAAAATTTGGGAATGGGGAAAAACGTTTTAGCAAAGACCAGTAAAGGGGCTGTGACTCTGACGTGACAAAAAAAGGCATTTTAGTGTCGGCAAGCCTAACACTTTTTTTTGTGCTCCCTAAATCTGTCAGAAAGAGATGGGGCCAGTTTCTCCAAAAGTATTAAAGAGGACGGAGGGCAAGAAATAGAGTAGACACAGGAACATCTGTAGGGGAGGAGAGGTATGTTTGGGATTAGTTGAAGTGTTAGTCTGGGGGAAAAGAAGTTTGAGTCAAAGGAAGGAGAGGTTTTGGTTTAGAAAGACAGGAAATTTTGAAGGCAGAGGACAAAAGATTTTCCGGGGAGAGAGAGTTTGGGAGAGAAGAAATAACTTTTAGCATGTGGGGGGGCAAAGAAATAAATGGGAAGGGTACCCAAAAAGGGAAAACGAATTATGAAGAGTAAAAATTTTCTGCGGGAAAGGGAATGAGGATAAACAGATGGGGGGGGCACGGAGAAAGGGGAGAAAGAACCTTTTTCTTGAAGGGGAAGCATGAAGGAAAGTAGTAAATGTACATGCCACTGTGATTTTTGGGGAAAAGGGAAAAGGAAAACCTGTATCTGAGCATGGACAGGCCATAAGGAAAGGAAGCAGGAATTGATTTCCCATTCAGCTTTAAACTTAAGGGAAGGGGGGAAAAAGATCATTAAGAGCTTCAAGAAAGGGTTGGGAAGAGACTAGAGTATGAGGCCACAGAGAAAAGGACATCTCTACTACTCCCACTACATTCCTGCCTATATATCCCCGTCCTGCTTTATTCTCATTAGTGTGACTTTGAAAGGTCAAGTCGGACGAAAGTCTTTGTGAGCTCTCTTCTATTTCGTGTTTTTGTGATGTTCCAGTCATGGTATTGTGCCTTTTTTTGTTATTTACTGTTCCATAACCGTTAAATAATAGAGTAGTCAGTAAAAATTTTGGATTAGCTGCCTGAAATGGGGCATGCAGTGGCTTTCTAAAAATATTTTGAAATATGTAAACACACATTGAAAGCTTTAAAAGGAAATAAAATTTTCTTTAATTTTTTTAAAAATTCCATATTCTATTTAATTAAAAATAGGTATTTACAAAATAAACCTTTTTATCGCCAAGAATGCTCTACAGAAACCTTAAAAATAAAAATTTAATCAAAAATCATGGGTCATAAAATTTCAAAAAGTTTTTGAAGAGTACAAAAATATCAATCTTTGACAATTGAAGGGGAAATAATAAAAGAAGGAAAGAAAGAAATTTGATTTAAAAAGTGCCCCTGACTTATAACATCATTTAGCGCTTTTGAAAAAATGTTCAATAAGAAAAGTGAAAAAATTTGAAAGCCAAAATTAATTAAAAAGAAGAAATTATACCAAGCATTTAAGAAAGAATTTCTTTATCCAGGTTTAAAGAATGTTTTGGGAAAACATTAAAATATCAGAATCCCTGTTCCCCTTTAATCGCAAAAGTTTTTTTTTTTTATCACCCCAGTCTCTTCCTTCCAAAGGCGGGTGACCCAAAAAAAAAGAATACTTTCACCATATTTACAAAAAATCACTGTCTTTGCAGAAGTGCCCAATTTAAAAGTTCACGTCACCCCAAAAAAAATATTTTATAAAATAAGGAGATAAAACTGAAGGCAATGTTGTGATCTTTTCCACCAAGCATTATAACTACATTTTTATCAGCATGATATTCACCTTTACTAACATTTTAAATTTATGATTCACAAAAACCAATTTTGAAGAAATTTTTGTATGATTATCCTGTCACAATGTGTTATTTGGTTCGGACGATCGAATTACTGCCCTAAAGTTTTCTCTCCAAAATTGGGTTATTTGTAAAATGTACCGCTACGTATTTTGACTTTCTTTACATCAATAAAAACAAAATTTGGGTGCCAAATGAAATTAAATTATGGGTTTAAAAAACTGTTTTTCCCTTTGTAGACCACCTTAAACAATGCAGTCACACGAGTTCAAAATTTTAACCTCTTTCTTTAAAATTTTTTTCTCTGTTAAAAAATGCTATTCCCCACATCACCCTTTACGTCTGAGCCCCAGAAATTTTCCCTCCAAGAAAAACATCAAAACTTAAATAATTCAAGAATAAAGTTTAAAAACATAAAAATTTAAAATAAAAAAAATAATTTTAAATGTGTATAAATAACTTCACTAGAAAATTTTTGGTGAGCCCCCGCTGCTCCTTACATTTTTTTGAAGTACAGACTGAAAACCCAAACACTAAAAGGTTATTAAAAAAAACTGATATCACATCAACTGATAAAAATGGAAAATCCATTACTTAAAAAATTCAAAAATTATCATCCAAATTCTTTCAGTTCAAGAGGTCCATTGCAAGAAAGAACCTTTCCTTACAATTTAAATATTCCTCGGTCATTTAAGAAAAAAAATTTTTTTTTTTTTCCAAAAAAACATTTTATTCCCTTTTGGGAAGGTTTTATTTTCCCCTTTAAGGGGGTTTGGGGGGGTGGGGGGATCTAATTATGGAAAACAGTCAGTATAAAAAAGAAATGATAAACCCACTAATTTTCTAAATACTTGGAGAGAGCGAGCTGAGGTTGAATAAAAACCCCCATTTTTACTTACCAAAATTCACTTATAAATTTTACCATATTGATACCAAAAGAAAATTACTGGAAGAATTTTTTCAAGCAATTTCTTTCATTTTGGACAGTTTTGAATTATGCTGATGTAATGATGTAGCTTATATGTGAGGGTTTAGATTTTACATCACATACTGGATAATATGAGTAGCATTTTTTAAATTTTTTAGTTCTCATAAAAGAGCCTAAGAATCTGTCCCTTTTAAAAAATATAAAAATTTATCTTTTGGGGTAAATGTTACAACCAGAAAATCACTAAACATTAATTTTAAACCATTACTAAATCAAATAAAGCCAAACTGACAAGAGGTTTGAATAGCTTTCTTATATGTATTGGCCATAAACATTAGATGATTGATTGCTTACAATTTCATGCATGCCAGACAACTCCTTGTATTAGATAAAATTTTAAAAGCAATTCATATCAAAATTTTCCATAAGAAAATTCAACAACCCCACAGAAAATTACAGGCCATCCATGAAATAAATTTGTTTATTCTATACCATTATTTTTTTTCCGGGTATCCCGTGAAAAAAAATTTAAAAAGCCTGGAAAAATTTTACTCTTTAAAAAAATTTTGGGCCATTACAACTCCAAAAGGAATACAATACGCAATCTTTGTTAAAATTTCAGTCTGCCCCGGACCATTATCGAATTGCAAAACTATTTCATGCATACCATGCCTAGAGCAGTTCATCTTCTCATAAATACATACAATTTTTTTGTGGAACACTGTCCACAAACTGCTCATTATATGAAAAAAGGAAACTTAGAACAGCACAAAAAAAAAAATACTGGTAGTAAAAAAACCCCGGTAATTCCAAAAACAAATTATTAAAAAACCGTTTTCCGTACCATTATAAAGGAAAGAGATTCAGTCTGACAATTAAAAGGTATACTAATTATAGCAAAAGCCAGTGTGAACAGCTAGGCAAAAACAAAATTTAATTTTTACAGTTTAAAATTTAGTTTAAAACAGTATGTTTCGTTCTATTTTTTTTTTTTCTGTGGTGAATGGTTTTTTTGATATCTATATTTTTTTTTATCCTATTTCACACAATCTTTCCATTAGAAAAAAAACATTTTATTTCAACAATTTTTTGTTCTCTTAAAAAAAATGATGAGGGAACATGTACAATTACCTTTGTGACTTTTAAAAACTGTTTACATGAACATTTTACTAATGACATTTTAAAAACTCAAATAACATTTTTCATTCCAGCGAGACTTGGGGTCCCCATATTTGAAAGGGGAAAAAAATTTCTCCATCTCTACCATATACAAAAAAAACTCTACTTTGGGCAATTTTTTCCAAAACCATGCCCTTAAAAACTTCATTTATAAAGAAAAATATTTACTATATATTAAAGAAAAATGACTGACTGACACAAAAATTATTAAGTATTATGTTTTTTAGTCATAATGTTGGTTTTGTTTCCAGTTTTATTTTTTTTCAGTAAATTATCCTATCTTCTGAGAACTGAGATTAATCAAAGCAAAATGATTTTATTTTAAAGGACTAATAGAGAGTAGGGGGTGGCCTGTAATGGGGTTTTTGGTGATATGAAATTTTTTTTTTTGGGCTGTAACAAAAATGGACAATTCGTAACCCAAAATTTCTTTGCCATTGTTAATGACTCAGTTTACTCAGGGACTTTTCTCCCGTATTTCCAGTCAGTTAAATGAGGGTTTCTTTACATATAAAATAAAACGGGTCTGATATTTAGAAAAAAAATTACTGAGCTCATTCATTTGTGGTTTTCTTTTTTAGGGGACATTTCTAGTACTGGGGAGGGCTTTCCCCCTTTGCCCCGAACAGCTTTTTCTTTGTGGATTTATTCAACAAAGGGGCTGGAAAAATTCTTTTGAAAATTTGGTCCCCTGTTGAAGTGATAGCAACGCAGTTTTTCTGAAAATTTGTTGCGCACATCATGTATTGCGCAAAATTTCCCCTTCTACCCAAACCTTAAAGTTTAAAACCCAAAATTCTCACTCTACCTCGCTGTCCAGTGAAATTAAATTATCGACCCCCGGGACATTTTTCCAATCTTCAAAATTTCCAGTTTTGGTGAACGGGCCCCTTTTTTACTTGAGTTTCCCGTTTTAGCTGATAGGAATG
>NW_026474740.1:0-5000 GCF_026875155.1 Cherax quadricarinatus
AGTCGGTCAATGATTCAGTAAGTCAGTCAAGTCGTTCAGTAAGTCATCAAGTCGTCGAATCGTCAAGTGATTCAGTAAGTCAGTCAAGTCATTCAGTAAGTCAGTCAAGTCGTTCAGTAAGTCAGTCAAGTCGTTCAGTAAGTCAGTCAAGTCGTTCAGTAAGCGGGAGGTCTTCCTAGCTGAACCACAACAAGGCGGCCGCTTGAGGAAATGGGAAGTTTTTTTTACCTTCCCGCAAATTGAACCGTGTTAAATTCATCATACGACGTGTTACATAAAATTGTGCCGCAATTCTTCAATCGTGCTATACTCAAATCGTGCCAAATAACGGTCTACTGTATGTCATATATATATATATATATATATATATATATAGTTATATATATATATATATATATTAATATATATTATATATATATTACTATATATAATATTTATATTAATATAGGATATTACATTTTTATACCTCCTCTTGTACTACATTCTACTGCTTTACCACGAAGCCAAGAACTTTCTAGTATCCTCCAGGATCATCCTCTTTCTTAATTTACAACTATGAGCTATGAAGGCTTCAGAGATTGTGTTCCATCAGAGTTGGAGTAACTATTGACATGGAATAAAACTGTCGAACTATTGAGAGAGAAAATAAACCCTGGGTCCATCAGTCACTCGGCAGGGTAATATGCCGGCTAATTACAGGTGCGAGGCGGCCAGTCACGCCATCCATCATAAAACACAGGTGTGTTCTCTTCCATAATGTGTTCAGTAAAGACTTGAAGCTTCTATACCAGCAAGAGCAGCAACCAACACTATGGAGGTTATACAATTGACTTACCTCTTCTATCCAGTGTGTTAGACGTGTGATGATGAGAGAGAGAAGAGAGAAGAGAGGAGAGAGAGAGAGAGAGAGAGAGACGAGAGAGAGCGAGCGAGAGAGAGAAAGAGAGTGAGAGAGAAAGAAAGATGAGCAGAAGAGAGAGAGAAACAAGACAGAGATAGACAGACGACAGAGATAGCAGAGACGTAGAGAAGACGAGAGAAGAGAGAGAGAGAAGAGAGAGAGAGAGAGAGAGAGAGAGAGAGAGAGAGAGGAGAGAGGAGAGAAGAGAAGAGAGAAAGAAGAGTGAAAGAGTGCGAGTGAAGAGATAAAAAAAATGACGAGAGAAAGAGACCACAGAGAAAGAGAGAAGGAAAGAGAAGAAAAAGAAAAGAGAGGAAAGAGTGAGGAAGAGATAAAGAGAGAGGAGAGAGAGAAGAGAAAGAGAGAGGAGAGAGGAGAGAAGAAGAGAGAAGGATTGAGAGAGAGAGAGAGAGCGAGAGAGAGATAAGGAGGAGAGAAGAGAAGAGAGAGAGAGAGAAGAGGAGGGAGAGGGAGAGAGAGCCACGCAGACGATACGAGCTATTACAGGTATCACAGGCACGTATTAGCGTCCACATTCCCTCCATTAGTCTTCTGAATGGCGTTTGTGGCGATTTACCGCTGACAAACTAATATATTACCTCCAACAAGTATTTTTACTATTACTACTACTACTACTACTACTACTACTACTACTACTACTACTACTACTACTTGTGTTATTGCTATAACTGTATACACGACTGATAGCAATACAACTACGTCTGATACGGCCACCAGTGCAGTTGTTACCTCAGCTGCTAACATCTGGGCACGCTGGTATGTACACACACAGGACTATTCACGGCAGAATCACAGAGCAACTAATGTCAGCCAGTAGGAGCAACAATCTACACCAGTAGAGCACAATCATACAGCCAGAGAATCTCAGCCAGTAGGAGCACACAATCATACAGCCAGAGAATCTCAGCCAGTAGGAGCACAATCATACAGCCAGAGAATCTCAGCCAGTAGGAGCACCAATCATACAGCCAGAGAATCTCAGCCAGTAGGAGCACCAATCATACAGCCAGAGAATCTCAGCCAGTAGGAGCAACAATCATACAGCCAGAGAATCTCAGCCAGTAGGAGCAACAATCATACAGCCAGAGAATCTCAGCCAGTAGGAGCAACAATCATACAGCCAGAGAATCTCAGCCAGTAGGAGCAACAATCATACAGCCAGTAGGAGCACCAATCATACAGCCAGAGAATCTCAGCCAGTAGGAGCAACAATCATACAGCCAGAGAATCTCAGCCAGTAGGAGCAACAATCATACAGCCATAGAGCAACAATCATACAGCCAGAGAATCCAGCCAGTAGAGCAACAATCATACAGTCAGTAGGGCACCAATCATACAGCCAGTAGGAGCACCAATCATACAGCCAGAGAATCTCAGCCAGTAGGGGCAACAATCATACAGCCAGAGAATCTCAGCCAGTAGAGCAAAATCATACAGCCAGTAGGGGCAACAATCATACAGGCAGAGAATCTCAGCCAGTAGGAGCAACAATCATACAGCCAGAGAATCTCAGCCAGTAGGAGCAACAATCATACAGCCAGAGAATCTCAGCCAGTAGAGCAACAATCATACAGTCAGTAGGAGCACCAATCATACAGCCAGAGAATCTCAGCCAGTAGGGGCAACAATCATACAGCCAGAGAATCTCAGCCAGTAGAGCAACAATCATACAGCCAGTAGGGGCAACAATCATACAGGCAGAGAATCTCAGCCAGTAGGAGCAACAATCATACAGCCAGAGAATCTCAGCCAGTAGGAGCAACAATCATACAGCCAGTAGGAGCACCAATCATACAGCCAGAGAATCTCAGCCAGTAGGAGCACCAATCATACAGCCAGAGAATCTCAGCCAGTAGGAGCACCAATCATACAGACAGAGAATCTCAGCCAGTAGGAGCAACAATCATACAGCCAGTAGGAGCACCAATCATACAGACAGAGAATCTCAGCCAGTAGGTGCACCAATCATACAGCCAGTTAGGAGCACCAATCATACAGCCAGAGAATCTCAGCCAGTAGGAGCAACAATCGTACAGCCAGAGAATCTCAGCCAGTAGGAGCACCAATCATACAGCCAGAGAATCTCAGCCAGTAGGAGCAACAATCGTACAGCCAGAGAATCTCAGCCAGTAGGAGCAACAATCGTACAGCCAGAGAATCTCAGCCAGTAGGAGCAACAATCGTACAGCCAGTAGGAGCACCAATCATACAGCCAGAGAATCTCAGCCAGTAGGAGCAACAATCGTACAGCCAGAGAATCTCAGCCAGTAGGAGCAACAATCGTACAGCCAGAGAAATAACCTTAGCCAGTAGGAGCATCAATTAGTGTTAATGACTGGCTGCTGGTGCGAGATGATCTCCTTAATTACCCTCCTTCTCCACACCCTAATGATAAAGGCTATTATTAATAGCTCTTCTTGTTCTTGTTAGTGAATTTGAAGTGTGTGTGTGTGTGTGTGTGTGTGTGTGTGTGTGTGTGTGTACAGGAGTCGCTAGTATACATGCGTGTGCGCATGTATACTAGTGAGTATACTAACTGTGGTTACAGGGGACGAGGCTCCTGGTCCCGCCTCTTAGCTTTTAACAACCGGTTTTTGCTGATTTCATACCTATTCTTGGTATGAAAAAATTGGTACGGGACTGGATATATGTATAGCGTTTCCTGACGTTTCTGCTGCTTACCTGTCTTTATCTTCGTTTATTATTATTATTATTATTATTATTATTATTATATTCAAGGCTTACTAAACCATCTGCGACTTGCTGCTGTTCCGACCAGGATACTAGATGAGCACAGGCGCTTAGCGGACAGAGGATCGAGCTTTCACGGCTCCTTGCGGTGACTGACACGAGCAAAACACTTTACAGAATTAAGTAAATCCTGTTCTCGCCTTGCACACAATCGTTCCCTGTCCGCTCTTATCAACCTCTCTGATAATCTTGTATGTTGTGGTAGTATCTCCTCTGCAATTTTATCTTCTAAGCTCACCAGGTTCACTTACATCATTCGGGTTGAACACGGGTTCAACCTTGGGTCAATAGTAATTTACTTTAATCACTAGAAAATGACACTCATGTAGGGAGCAATTCTTACTCTATACTAATTTATTTTGAAACAGTTTTTCATATATATGGACAGAGAAATGTTGAAAAAAAAAACTGACACCTTATATCAAATGACAAATTACAATGACATGTTATATTATGGTGTGCACGCCATAAAAGTCACTGTTAGGTTAGGTTAGGTAAGGTTCGTCAGGAAACAGGACAAATGTTTCCTGACGCGGGTCTTAGTCAGATGATGACCCGCCTTTGGAGATTTTGGTCATCTGACCGAGGCCTTCCGCTGGCTTACCGGTCCACCCCTTTAAAAATTATGGTCATTTATAACCATTGTTAAAAAAAAAAAAAGTCACTGTTAAAACAGAACAAGTTCAAAACATAACATAACTGGGGTTAGATAAATGGACACACACATGCAACTTATTGTGGCAACGTTTCGCTCGTCAGGAACTTTGTCAAGCTGTTACAAACGTTACAGTAACATAGACGGTATGTATATAGGTACCACGTGGTGTGTGTGTGTGTTTATATATATATATATATATATATATATATATATATATATATATATATATATATATATATAATATATATATAATATAATCTTTCAACGCATCGGCCGTAATTTGTACATGAGAAGGGGTTACTAGCCCCTTGCTCCTGGCATTTTAGTCGCCTCTTACAACACGCATGGCTTACGGAGAAGAATTCTGTTTCCACTTCCCATGGAGATAATAGGAAATAAACAAGAACAAGAACTAGTAAGAAAATTGAAGAAAACCCAGAGGGGTGTGTATATATATGCTTGTACATGTATGTGTAGTGTGACCTAAGTGTAAGTAGAAGTAGCAAGACGTACCTGAAATTTTGCATGTTTATGAGACAGAAAAAAGACCAGCAATCCTACCATCATGTAAAACAATTACAGGCTTCCATTTTACACTCACTTGGCAGGACGGTAGTACCTCCCTGGGTGGTTGCTGTCTACCAACCTACTTAATATATATATATATAT
>NW_026474741.1:0-29061 GCF_026875155.1 Cherax quadricarinatus
GTACACCTGGCTCAGTCACAAATATATACAAGGTATTTACAGGACCCAATTATGTTTCTTGAAGTCCAGGATTGTACGATACTCCATGAGGCATGGAGTCATACAGAGTGCCACCCCACATTGCTGACTCATGAACTGTGTGTTCATTCCGCGGCTGGGGTCGCCTTGTGGTGTGAGCACACACAATACACTTTCTCGGGGTAGATGGTCACTGTATCAAGAAGTGACAGTTAGTGAGGATTCGCTCTGACCACTTTTCCCTGTGGTTGTGGTTGATGGACAGAGAGGCAGGTACAGGTGTGGTATTATGCTGTTGTACACTCTACTTTTTGACACTGAGGGTGAATTCTGCACAGTGAGGTCATTTTCCAGTCTTTATTTTGTACATATTGAAAGCACTGAGCATTGTAATGTCTACACGGAGAAATACTTTCATGTACCACTTGCGACTCCTACACACACAATCAACAAGCCCTATTTGCATGTCACACCTGTCTACCAGTCACAATGTTGTTTGTATAGTCGACGACAGCAGCTGGCTGTACAATACATTACCTGGAGTTTTACTGGAGAGAGTTCCGGTGGTTACGCCCCCGTGGCCCGGTCTGTGACCAGGCCTCATGGTGGATCAGGGCCTGATCAACCAGGCTGTTACTGCTGGCAGCATGCAGTCCAATGTATGAGCCACAGCCCGGCTGGTCAGGTACCGGACTTTAGGTGCTTGTCCAGTGCCTGCTTGAAGACAGCCAGGGGTCTATTGGTAAACCCCCTTATGTATGCTGGGAGGCAGCTGAACAGTCTTGGGCCCCTGACCTTATTGTGTTGTCTCTTAACATGCTAGTGGCACCCATTTTTTCATTGGGGGGATATTGCATCGTCTGCCGAGTCTTTCACTTTTGTAGGGAGTGATTTTTCGTGTGCAAGTTTGGTACTAGTCACTCTAGGATTTTCCAGGTGTATTAATCATGTATCTCTCCCACCTGCATTCCAGGGAGTACAGGTTCAGAAACTTCAAGCACTCCCAGTAACTGATGTGTTTTATCTCAGTTATTCGAGCCATGAAGGTTCTCTGTACATTTTCTAGGTCAGCAATTTCACCTGCCTTGAAAGGTGCTGTAGTGTGCGGCATACAGTATTACATTGGTGTTCCTGTTCACTTTGTACCATCCTGTTCTGTGGATGGTTGACAGCAATGTCACATCACGTTTGTCATGCCACATCAGTGCCATGATGGCATTGGCATTGAAACACTGGCACTGCACCTTCAGCACTGCCTCCACTGAACCTTGACATGTATTTTCTCTTTCTTCTCACTGTTCCACATATATCGATATTGCTCAAGTGGAGGAAATCAGCGAACATAGGGCTTGTGTACCATATGTCTGTGTACAATGTATGACCTTGTCAAGGTATGGCCCCATCATCTTGTGAACAACATCACTGGAAATTCCCAACATCCACCTGGTTCGTCAAGTGCATTTTTCCCCGCATAGACATTGACATAAGTCTCAAAGTCACATGTAACAAAAAATTTTGTACCAAGCGATGTTTGCTCGGTATACAGTGGACCCCCGCCTTATGATATTAACCTGTTCCTGAGAGCTCATCATAAGCCAAAATTATTGTTAGCTGAATTAATTTTCCCCATAAGAAATAATGGAATTCAAATTAATCTGTTCCTGACACCCAAAAGTATGAAAAAAAAAAAATTTTTACCACATGAAATATTAATTTTAATACACACAAACTGAAGAAGACATGCACAATTACTAGTCTACTAAGAATAGAATACATGACACTTACCTTTATTGAAGATCTGATGATGATTGATGGGATGGGAGGAGGGGAGAGTGGTGGAAGTTATTGTTTAGAGGGGGAATCCCCTTCCATTAGAACTTGAGGTAGCAAGTCCTTTCCCGGGGTTACTTCCCTACTTCTTTTAATGCCACTAGGACCAGCTTAAGAATCACTGGACCTCTGTTGCACAACAAATCTGTCCACAGAGCTCTGTACCTCCTGTTCCTTAAGACTTTCTTAAAATGGGCCATAACATTGTTATTGTACAGGTTGCCAACATGGCTTGCAGTAGCTGTGTCAGGGTGATTTTCATCCGTAAAGGTTTGCAGTTCAACCAACTTTGCACATATTTCCTTAATCTCTTTTTTTAATTCCATACTAATTCTTGCCCTTTTTACCACAGGGATGGCACTGAAGCTTTCTTGGGGTCCATGGTGACTTATTTTGCAGTTACAAGCACTAAAAACACTGGGATAATGTGAAATGTACTGAATGTATGCGTAGATGCGACCGCACTGGCTGGCTTGTAAACACTGGTGCTGAGGCCACACATGGGACACGTCCTAGACGAATCACATAAGGCAAGCTTATCGTGAGGCGAGGCAAAATTTTGCGTTCAAATGCTTCGTATGGCGGATTTAATGTAACACAATTGTTCGAAAGGCAGCGGTCCAGTGTATATTGGTTCAAATGACAGTCGTCCCTTGAATGAAGAACTCCTAAACAAAAATGTTCAGGGAAGGAACAAAAGTAGGAACTAAATTTCTGTTTCAGATACATAAACACTTCCCAGATTTTGTATATAGGTCATTTTTGTTAGGCCTCTTCCTATCTGAGAAATGCAACATTCGTAGCAACAGAGTGAATCGTTGCGGGGAAGGAGGTCATGGAAAACTGGAGTACTGAGGAAGTAGTCTGTGGCCCAGTACTGTGCTATACTGGTTTTATCTGTATGAGGCATAGTGTGACAATGCCAAGAAAAAAATGCATTTCGGCAACAGTTGTATCTTTCCACCTGCGTTAGCCATGACGATTCTGCAACTCCTGTGTTTGTCCATTATATAGCAGTAGTAATTGTTCGTTCTGGGTGACTATCGGGCTCATGATGGCTCATCAAAGTATGTATAGTTGGAAATACTCTAACTCTGAAGACTCATTCATGAAAGGGATGTTCTGGGAGGGTGTCACTTCCACTGCATTAAAAATTGAAAGGAGCCAGCAAATAACCCCCCTAAATTCCATCAATATAATTTACATTTGCCTTTGCAAAAATACAGGGGCAAACCGTCACAACAACAACAAAATTTCTTTCATCGAGGGACTGTTCACGGAGTCAAATGCAATGTTTGCAGCATTCACAGAGACCCACATAAAGGATCATTTGACACGAAATATGGATCCCGGTTATAACCTATTCAGATGCAACAGACCAAACAAGCAACAAGGGGGATGGGGTTTGGCCTGTACATCACAGAGTCACTCATTTGCTCAGAACAACTAAACACCTCAAATGATGTAGTTGAAGTTTGGCGGTAAAGATTGAAAACAAAAATCTTGTCATTGTGGTTAAATACAAACCTCGAGATGCAACTTCCCCGCAAATCTGGGAAACAGCTTTTGAAAAAATGACCACTGTCTGGATAATCTCTCTACTCCTACCCCAAACATCTTGGGTACTGGGGGGTTTCAACTTCAGACACCAAAAATGGAAGTGTAGAAAATAATATTTTAGCAGAGATCACCCCGGGAGGCAGCTCAGATGAAAATTCACACACACACGAACTATTAAATCTCTGCCCCCCATTCACCTTAAACCAGCAAATACAAGAGCCTACAAGATTAAAATACGCTGGACCTCAACTTCACTAAATGCTAAATACTCAGTACACACATACTCACACTATGCACTCCCACATCATAACTTCAACAATCACTTTGAACCTTTTATCCATTGTTGACAGGAATATAATGAACCATTGTTTTCCACAAAAAGCATTTTAGACTATAAGAATATATCCTTATTCTTATACAAATTTAATTCACTTATAGTTAATTAATAATCTACTGTTCAACTATGAAATAATTACTGTCCTACTGTACAACTATGATAAAATCCTTAGTGTTAAGTAGACTGTAAGCCAATAATGTTAAGTTAGCTCATAATGCCTAGGCATAATAGAGGCTCTCTTTGCATTGCAACCCACTATTGTAAATATAAAATCTCAATGTACTGTTTGCAAAGACATAAAATAAATAAATAAATAAAATCTGAAGGAGGGGTGTTATGTTGCAGTTTAAAACTGTAGTGTAAAGCACCCTTCTGGCAAGACAGTGATGGAGTGAATGATGGTGAAAGTTTTTCTTTTTCGGGCCACCCTGCCTTGGTGGAATCGGCCAGTGTGATAATAAATAAAAAATAAAAACAAAATATAACTGTATTAAAGACAACACATTCAGATCACAACATAATAGAGGTACAGACATATATGCACAGGGTTCCTGACCAGCAAAATGTGACAAGTCATGAGGGTGTCTTAACAAAATTCAATTTCAATAACAAAAACATACAATGGGAACAATTCAACCACATCCTCAGTGAAACAAGCTGGGAAGATATCCTGAACAACACAGATCCGAACCTTTGCGTAGAAAAAATAAACTCTGTGGTTCTTGAGGTCTGCCTCAAGAACCACACAGAGAAGATGTGAACTAGAGAGAGAGAGGCATTCCCTACACAGACAAAGGCAAAGAATCACAGAGCTGCAGAGAGGGGCAAATATATCTGAAATACGAAGGTAGGTTCTGGCCAATGAAATTGCAAATATCAAACTTGACTGAAGGAATCTTACAAGAGACAAGAATCTCAGGAAGAACTAAAAGCCTTAAAGGAAACTGGAAAAAAAATAGTTCTCTTACACAAAATTTAAGGAAAAAACATCCAGTATTGGGTCCCTGCTTAGGTGAGATGGGACATACAAAGATGACAGCCAAGAAATGAGTGAGATACTAAAGTCCCAATATGACTCAGTGTTCAGCAACCTGCTGCCCAGACTACAGGTCGACAATCCAAATGAATTCTTTTTGACGATACCCAAAATCTGGCCATCTCAAAAATCTCTGACATTATCCTAACACCATAAGACTTTAAGAAGGCAATAAATGATATGCCCATGCACTCTGTGCCAGGCCCAGACTCATGGTACTCTGTGTTCATCAAGAACTGCAAGAAGCCCCTGTCACATGCCTTCAGCATTCTATGGAGATGGGAGCATGGACACGGGGGTCATCGCACACTCGCTAAAAATAACAGACATAGCCCCACTCTACAAAGGTGACAGTAAAGCAATTGCAAAGAAATACAGACCAATAGCACAAATATCCTATATTATATAAAAATCTTTGACAGGGTTCTAAGAAGCAAGATCACCAACCACCTAGATACTCATCAATTACACAACCCAGGGCAACACAAGTTGTGTCCTGCCTGTCCCAGCTACTGGACCATATGACAAGGTCCTGGATGCTGTAGAGGATAAACAAAATACAGATTGGTATACACAGTCTTTGCAAAAGCTTTTGACAAGTGTGACCATGGTGTAATAGTGTATAAAATGCATGATAAAGAAATAACAGGAAAAGTTGGATGGATCTATAACTGCCTGACAAATAGAACACAAAGAGTAATAGTAACAGAGTAAAGTCTGAGGCAGCTACGGTGAAAAGCTCTGTTCCACAAGGCACAGTACTCGCTCACATTCTATTCCTCATCCTCATACCTATCATCCTTTGCGGATGACACCCAAATTGCCATGACAGTGACCTCCATCAAAGACACCACAGACTCCAAGCGGACATCAACCAAATCTTCGAATACGCCACTCAAAACAATATGAAGTTCAATGAAGAGAAATTTCAACTAGTCAGATATGGAAAACTTGAGGAAATTAAAACTGTAAACAGGGTATACAACAAATTCTAACCATAAAATGAGCAAAAAAGTAATGCAAAGGACTTGGAGTGATAATGTCAGAGGATCTCGCTTCAAAGACCACAACAATGTATCTACTGCATCTGCAAGGAAAATGATAGGATGAATGATGAGAAACTTCAAAACTAGGGATGCCAAGCCCATGATTATTCTCTTCCAATTGCTTTTCTCTTTAGGCTGGAATACTGCTGTACACTAACTGCCCCTCAAGGCAGGCAAAATTGCTGACCTGGAGAGCATACAAAGAACTGTCACAGCATACATAAGTATAATAAGGCACCAAAAAAATTACTGGAACTGTTGAAGGCCCTTTATTTGTATTCCCTGGAATGCAGGCAAGAGAGATAAATGATAATATACACTAGGAAAATCCTAGAGGGATTAGTACCAAACTTGCACATGAAAATCACTCCCTATGAAAGCAAAAGGTTCGGCAGAGATGCAACATTCCCCAATGAAAAGCAGGACTCCATGAGTACACTGAGAGACAACACAATAAGTGTCCAGGGCCCAAGACTGTTCAGCTGCCTCCCAGCATACATAAGGGGGATTACTAATAGACCCCTGACTGTCTTCAAGAAACCACAGGGACGGGCCATAAAGTCAGTCCCTGACCACCGGGCTGTGGTTCGTATGTCATTTTGGATGGGGTTGGCAAAACGCCGGGTTGACAACCCTGATCCACCATGAGGCCGGTCTCAGACCGAGCTGCAGGGGCATTGACCCCCAAACCCTCTCCAGGTATACCTGGGTTGTCAGCCGCTTCAGCAACCTTAAAGCTTTGACAATTCTCTTTCTTAAAAAAATTTTGAGTTTGGTGTGGGAACAGACAAAAATTTGGTCAGCTGCCAGAAATAAAGATTCTTAATCGTGATCAATTCCAGGCTTCTACCCCAAAAAAGCCCAAAAAAGTAAAAAAAAGTGTCATTGGAAATTTCTGAAAGTTTCGTCCCCGCCTATAAAAACAAACTGAAATCTTTCTAAAAATAATTTCGGAGTTTTCTGTACCCTTTAAGTATACCCTATTTTAAATAAATTATAGTCACAGTTTGTATCTTGGATAAAGGTGGCACATACGTATATTTAAAGCAATCCTGAGAATAGCATACCTAGCCTAGTTGCCAGATATCACGGACCATTCACAGAGGGCAGGGGTATTTCGAACCTTTGGAGGGGGGACAGTTCAGCATTTGGTACAACTAGAGGTACTCGGTGTTGATCCATTAACCTTCACTTTTTCCTGGAGGGGAGTTAATTTTTTATTTTCACAAAACTGTTCGGCTGCCCTTTCCCTAGAAACGGATTAAAGAAAAAACTGGTGTTTCCACTGTAATATGTAAAAAGTAAAGATATAAAATACTTAATTTGGGAAATTAATCCACTTGAAGCAAAGAAATGAAAAATGAAATGTATAAAAATTAATGACTCAAAGCTAATTTTTACAATGTGTAGGGATAATGATCCATCCCAAATGTTCTGGGAAGCGGGCTCTGAATTATGGTTGGAAACTGAGCCATTGTTGATGATATAATGGGGGTGGGTCACAGGGGGAAAACATGACTGTTGCACCTGATAACAGTGACTCCAGCACGAGTGGGATCTGATAACAGAGGTACTGGATCCTCTGACCACAAACACTTTGTGAAAGTTGTTGGGGTCGCCAGGAAGAGAACCACCATGAAATGTTGTGAAGTATAACTGGGGAACAGCCTAGAAATGGTGTGTAGCGATTGTGAGTCAGTACCTGGAAGGGGCCCAAGTGCGGTACAATGCCAGACTGAATGTAAGATCTGTTCAAGATCTATGCGGGCCCTCTCATCTGCCTTTTTGTGCCCCCGAGTGACAGTGCTAAAATTAAACCACAAAATTACACATCAATCGAAAAATCACTCACAGGGTGGGGGTTACGACTTTAAAGAATGGTGAGGAATAAATGATGATGTTTACACATTCAGCCAAATCATGACAGAAGAATTAGTGAAACTAAACAGATGAAGTCTTTTTAAAAAACCAAATTAACCCACTTTGAAAATTAAACAGGAGAAATGAATATTTACAGATTTGATTGAGTCTAAAGTCAAGTGACTGTGAACTAGTCGGAGGGACACACTTTCACCGGTCCCAAACAGTAAAAAAAGGTGGGGTAGCGTAACAATGTCCACACCTATCAAAACGTACTGCCAACAACTACCACCCCCAATCATTCATATTTCCACCACTCCTACTATGAACTTTCCCTCAAAACCCCATATGTCTGTAGACCTTGTAGGCCCCAGTGCTCTTTATATTAATAATTGTCATTGTTTACCACCAATTGAGCAAAAGAACCTCTACACTAGATTCTCTTTTTAAAGCAGCATCCTGGAGTTGCTTCTGCATGCACTGCAACTTTTGAAATCTGAGAGAAAAGACATCATAATTCTAATCATGTTTTATATAAAGCTTTCATGTAAAGCTTTACTAGTATGAAGTTTTCCAAATCAAAAAATATATTATTAGTTTGCCTTTTTAATAATATTTTATTGTAATAAACACTATGAAATGTTAGTTACTGTGGCATGCAAAGAGAAACGTAAACCTTATTGGTCATGTACACACCCTCATTGAAAGGCTATTCCCCAACAGAAATCCAGTAAAAGTTATGAGGGGGGCTGTGCTCAATATTTACCCAGGGTTCCCAAACCCCCAAATGAGAAGATGGTTTTGGCAACGCAGAGGTGTTGTGGGCCCAAACTCTCCTGTCCTGCCTTGCATTTCCATTCTAAGCTATTGAACCTGTCCTGCTCTCTATTTGGCTTCTATTCGCCTTGCTTACGTGGAGTGCACTAATACCTATTGGGTTGTCATTTTCTATATAGTGCACATACTCTGTTCTAAATTGGTGAGATAAAAGTCGAAGTTTTCTGCGTGTTTTTTGCTCCCTTTAACACCAGATAACGTTTGGGGGGACTCCTGGATTGTAATAGTTATTAAGCACAGGTTGAGACTGTAGTGTTACTAAACCAACCCACCCATTCAATTCCTGTACTCTGCCCACTGGGTTTGCCCGGAAATAAAGAAAATACATGGTAAAAGAAATATAATCTTTAGCCATCTGCTAATAATGTTAATGTTGTTTTGTTGTAATGAGTTACTTCCCACCAAATTTGGAAGAAGTGTTTCACAAATTATAATGTAAACAGCTAAAGGGGTTTGGGGGAAACTAGTTAGCTGGACTTTGAGTCCTGGAGTGGGAAGTACATTTATATTTTTTATAATCGAGGGGAAGCACTAAACCCTGATTTACACACCTGTGGGGATGTGGAAGATATTGGGTTTAAGTCAGAGAACTGGAGCACATTTTTCCATTTCCCCTAGCTCAAGAGTCCCTCACCAGCATCAAGGAACCTTTCTTGGGGGAAAGGGGAAGAAACAGCGTGTGCTCCTAACGGGGTTTGAATATCCCTAACCTATTGTTGGAAACGGCATTACAATAAAACCATTAAAAATTTAAAGCATTGATCATGTGGTTTTTGGCAGATATGGTTTTTTATAAGCATACATTATCTGAAACAGTACTATGCAAGGGTATTACTGTACATGGGTGAAAAGGGAAAGGGGAAAAATTTCTGGAACTAATAATAAATGTTTCCACGAAAGCTTGGTTGGTGGTGTATTCACCAGACCAGTTGGGGACTCAGTGTCAAAACTGACTTCCTGTTTCTTTGAGTCATGTCCTCTACTTTGTATTTAATCTAAGATAACCTAAGATGACCAAAGAAAATTTTTCCCCTCTTTCTTTTAAAGGTTATTAATTTAATACTTTTCTTTCATTAAATCACTATTTTAAAAAGTTGAGAAAATTTTTTTCTCGGGAAAATACAACCTTTCATGTTTCCTGAAACTGCATTGTAAACTAAAATAAATTTTACAAGTGCACCACATTATGGAAAGATTGAAAATTAATGCACTGTTTTTGCGGTTATCAAGGTCAACTTAGCCACCCACATCAAGGAAAGAAAAACTCAATTTGTTTATTATCTTAAAAAACTGTACAAAAACCTAAATAATGTTAACACTTGGTGGAATGATATTAAGGACGATTTTGTTATTTAAAACCCGAGTTTTTTAAAGGCCCAGCCCATAATTGAAGATATTAATGCATAAAAAAGCTTCAGCAAGTGTACTAACACAATTTACTCTTTATTTACTTGTCATGTTTAAAAAATCAACATTACTTTATGTACGTATTAAGGTAAGGGCCCAAATTTAAAAGATGTTTGTGTGATTATTTCACAGACATTACATAAAATTTATATTTACACTTGTCTTAAAAGATAAAAATATGTGAAAATTTTAAAGTGAGAAAGTTTATTCTTTCTTAAATGTTTACTTTGAGTTTACTGGCAATTTTTTCTTCTTTAAAATGCTTATACACGTGGGAAAAGATGATATTTGAAACCATAACTACTGCACATATGCTCCATAAAAAAAATTTCCCATTGGGTGTTAACACCAAATTTATTTTCCAAAAGTCTTTGCTTGTAATAATTGCTACAAATGGAAGTGTAAACATAGAAACACTGTGGACAAAGAGCTTGAGGAGGACCTGGCCTTGACTTGGAAGTTTACCAACTTGGACACTTGAAGGTGGGTGGTGATGGGCTTGTACGAGCTTCTGATACTCTCACAACACCTGCAATTGTCCCTCCCAACCAAAACCTTTATTAAACTGGATGCTTCTCAAGGTGTAACCTGGGAAACAAACTAATTTAGAAAAAAAATATAAACCATTTAAAATTTAGGCCATGCTAAAAAAATTTCCCAGTAAGTTAAAATATGAAATCTGTCACCGTTATAAGAAAAAGGTACAGTAAATATCCACACGTATTCTCTTTCATACAGTTTTCAACAATTTTGAGATGGAAAACTATAAGCATTCTTGAAAAAATAGACCAACCAGTATATTGCCCTAAACACACTTACCCCCTCATTCATTTATGAAAAGTCAGATCACGGGCCTCTCTTTTGCAAGTAACATAATTGTTTTAATACAGTAATTCCCATTGTCAGAAAGGCAAATCTGATGTATCAAGTAAAATAACTTAACCTTTAATTGTCCAAATGTTTGACTTATGTTCTTACTGCTATTTGCTGCAAACTAGTACCCGTTGTCATTTTTCCCTGCCTTCAAATTTGGTGAAAATAGGCTGAGAGGCCTAGACATGAGAGAAGGGTCAGTGCACTCAATGTGCGCAGTATGAAAAAAATCAAGACCCCGAGTACCTCATGGTAGCACTAGTTAGTTCAGCCCAGTTTTGGTCAACATCATGGCAAACCCCGGGATTCATTCAGGGCCCTGTCATTTTAAACACTTTTAGTAGAGGAAAGTGATAAAATCCAATTTTCAGTGGCTCTGAGACTGTGTGGCCACAAATGATTGAAATTATGCAAATATTGAGGAAAACCCAGATGACTCTCAGCCCATCACCTCTAAAGGTGGCCATGTGGCCACACCAGACCCTCATCCCAGACCTCTGAGGGGGCCACTGTTACTATTCAGTGACAACTAAAACAATGGAAATTATCATTTTTGCAGCTTTGGTGATGACAATATTTGAAAATGTAAAGGGGATGATGAGATTGATTTTATGCCCCAAGGGGATTCTTCGAGGATATGTAAAACATTATTTCCCAGTGAAGCGTACCTTGGGCAGCATCACCTACATTCAGGCAGTGTCCAAATATGCGGTCCCCAAGGGTCGTGGCAGGTATGACCAAAACCCGGGCCAAACAAACAGTGATACTGATCATGAAGGGGATATGCAGGGAGGGAGGAGGTGGATGGTTGCATGGTCCGGGCCACATGGCACAGTGGGCGCGGGACAAAGACAGGCCGGCACTCCCTCAACCATGTGATGCCTCCACTCCGTCCCTCCTGCTACCCCATGCCCATGCATAGGTCCCCCCTTAAACCATCAGATGGTGAAGGGAATGGACACAAAGTTACACATTCGGGCCACTACTTTCAATTTGACACCATGAAATAGCATCCTCCCGGAATGCCCCAATCAAAATGAGCTACAAATTAAAAAAAATCCAATTAACTTTGACATCCCAAACCCAGTACCCCCTCATTAACCCTACCCTTGATTTGTTTAAAGGGCCCCCCCTCTGAAACGTCATTCTATGTTGCTCAATTTTTAAAAAAAAAAAATTTTAATTTTTCTTATGAAATGATAGAGAATCTTTCCAGGGTAATGCACCAAAGTTCGAAATTTGGTCGAAAAAATCGTGAATTATGCTCCCGCGAATTAGCGGTCTCGGCGACATATGCGTATCGGCGATTTCGCCGACTTTGAGCCCTATTTCACCAATTCCATTGTTCCATTTTGACCAAACTCATAGCTTTTTTTTAAAAATCCATTAATCTATCACTGATACAAGAAACTCCATTTATAATTGGACTACCCAATAAAGTGGTCCAAAATTGGCAATTTGGCCAATTTCACGCAACTAAAAAAGATCCAATTTTCAAATAGGTCCAGAATAAACAAATACATTCATGGCACTAAAATAACATATGCTCTGTTCATTAGTCACATCTCTAGCCCCTTATATTATTTTTGCTTTCTATTTTGTTTTTTTAAATTCAAAAAAAAAATAAAAAATTTATTTTATCCCAGATGACTGCATTATTGTAAAAATGGTATAAATAATATCAGTGCACTAGTGAAAGAATATTAGACTCCCCATTACGGTTTGGACGTTGTGTGTTTTTATTTACCTTAACATTGGTAAAATCAAACTTTTTCCGCTACTTTGAGCTCAGTTTAAAAGGTCGTTTTCTCGTAAAAGTAATGAAAAACTTTCTTATTTCTGTAATACGTTTTCCATTTTATCACCTAACACATGAAAACGCAATACAAGATAATATATACGAAAATACACTCAAAGTCGGCGTTTATTCTAAGAAAACGATAGTTTTTTTTTCTCATTACCAATGTGTGCGCAGATTTTTTATGTGGTGCACACGACCGACACAGACCACATTCTCTCCATGTGGGCCTACAGCTTTCTCACGCTGATTACAGCCGCTAGAATTATTGAGATATATACTCGAAACTTGGTCGTAAGACGTATTATATGTTGAAAACTAAAAGGGGTTAAATGTCAAACGTACATATACGTTTTTTCAAACATCTGAAAGTATTTAAAAAATTTGTAATCTTCCATCTTGTTTTACATTTGACAAACGTGTAAACAAAAACATTTATCTACATTTTTTTTTGTTAAAATTGAAAATATGTAAAAAAAGGATAGATCTCCTTTTGTAGCTACGAATTTGAATGTCGATCTGTTTGGACTGTTTAAGGTTAATTACCTTAAAATATCTGTAGTCTTAATGTAGGGTGGAGGTTGAGTTTTTATTTGTATGAAGTAAAGTTGGGAAAGTATGGTAGCCAGGAAGGGCAGCCCTCCTAACCCCACCCCACCCACACATAATGTAAACAAACCAGATGAATGCGTCTGGTTTTTGTCACAAGTCCAACAAGTTGCCTGGCTACCACAAGTCTACAAGTTGCCTGGCTACCACAAGTTCTACAAGTTGCCTGGCTACCACAAGTCCTACAAGTTGCCTGGCTACCACAAGTCCTACAAGTTGCCGTGGCTACCACAAGTTTTTCAAGTTGCCTGGCTACCACAAGTCCTACAAGTTGCCTGGCTACCACAAGTTTTTACAAGTTGCCTGGCTACCACAAGTCCTACAAGTTGCCTGGCTACCACAAGTTTTACAAGTTGCCTGGCTACCACAAGTTCTACAAGTTGCCTGGCTACCACAAGTTCTTTCAAGTTGTCTGGCTACCACAGTCCTACAAGTTGCCCTGGCTACCACAAGTTTCTACAAGTTGCCTGGCTACCACAAGTCCTACAAGTTGCCTGGCTACCACAAGTTTTACAAGTTGCCTGGCTACCACAAGTCCTACAAGTTGCCTGGCTACAACAAGTTTTTAAAAAGTTGCCTGGCTACCACAAGTTCTACAAGTTGCCTGGCTACCACAAGTTTTACAAGTTGCCTGGCTACCACAAGTCCTCCAAGTTGCCTGGCTACCACAAGTTCTACAAGTTGCCTGGGACCACAAGTTCTACAAGTTGCCTGGCTACCACAAGTTTTACAAAGTTGCCTGGCTACCACAAGTTTTTACAAATTGCCTGGCTACCACAAGGTTTTACAAGTTGCCTGGCTACCACAAGTCCTCCAAGTTGCCTGGCTACCACAATTTTACAAGTTGCCTGGCTACCACAAGTCCTCCAAGTTGTTTTGCTACCACAAGTTGCCTGACTACCACAAGTCCTACAAGTTACCTGGCTACCACAAGTTTTACAAGTTGCCTGGCTACCACAAGTTCCCTCCCCAAGTTATTCCTGGCTACCACAAGTTGCCTGGCTACCACAAGTCCTACAAGTTACCTGGCTACCACAAGTTTTTTCAAGTTGCCTGGCTACCACAAGTTTCCCCCAAGTTGCCTGGCTAACCCCAAGTTGGCCTGACTACCACAAGTCCACAATTACCTGGCTACCACAAGTTTTACAAGTTTTCCTGGCTACCACAAGTCCCTACAAGTTACCTGGCTACCACAAGTTTTACAAGTTGCCTGGCTACCACAAGTCCTACAAGTTACCTGGCTACCACAAGTTTTACAAGTTGCCTGGCTACCACAAGTTGCCTGGCTACCACAAGTCCACAAGTTGCCTGGGTACCACAAGTTTTACAAGTTGCCTGGCTACCAACAAGTCCTCCAAGTTGCCTGGCTACCACAAGCTGCCTGACTACCACAAGTCCTACAAGTTTACCGGCTAACAAAAGTTTTTACAAGTTGCCTGGCTACCACAAGTCCTACAAGTTACCTGGCACCACAAGTTTTACAAGTTGCCTGGCTTAAACCACAAGTTGCCTGGCTACCACAAGTTGCCTGGCTACCACAAGTCCCACAAGTTGCCTGGCTACCACAAGTCCTACAAGTTGCCTGGCTACCACAAGTCCTACAAGTTGCCTGGCTACCACAAGTCCCACAATTGCCTGGCTACCACAAGTTTTTAAAAAGTTGCCTTGCTACCACAAGTCCTACCCAAATTGCCTGGCTACCACAAGTTTTACAAGTTGCCTGGCTACCACAAGTCCTACAAGTTGCCTGGCTACCACAAGTCCTACAAGTTGCCTGGCTACCACAAGTTTTACAAGTTTCCTGGCTACCACAAGTCCCCCCCAAGTTGCCTGGCTACCACAAGTTTTAAAAAGTTGCCTGGCTACCCAAGCCTACAAGGTTGCCCCGGCTACCACAAGTTTTACAAGTTGCCTGGCTACCACAAGTCCTACAAGTTGGCCTGGCTACCACAAGTTTACAAGTTGCCTGGCTACCACAAGTCCTACAAGTTGCCTGGCTACCACAAGTTTTACAAGTTGCCTGGCTACCACAAGTCCTACAAGTTGCCTGGGTACCACAAGTTTTAAAAAGTTGCCTGGCTACCACAAGTCCTACAAGTTGCCTGCACCAAAAAGTTTTACAAGTTGCCTGGCTACCACAAGTCCTACAAATTGCCTGGCTACCACAAGTTTTACAAGTTGCCTGGCAAACCCCAAAATTGCCTGGCTACCACAAGTCCTACAAGTTTCCTGGGTACCACAAGTTTTAAAAAGTTGCCTGGCTACCACAAGTCCTACAAGTTGGGCCCGGCTACCACAAGTTTTACAAGTTGCCTTTGGGTACCACAAGTCCTACAAGTTGCCTGGCACCACAAGTTTTACAAGTTCCCTGGGTACCACAAGTTTTACAAGTTGCCTGGCTACCACAAGTTGCCTGGGTACCACAAGTTGCCTGGCTACCACAAGTCCTACAAGTTGCCTGGCTACCACAAGTTTTACAAGTTGCCTGGGTACCACAAGTCCTCAAGTTGCCTGGCTACCCCCAAATTTTACAAGTTGCCTGGCTACCACAAGTCCTACAAGTTGCCTGGCTACCACAAGTTTTACAAGTTGCCTGGCTACCACAAGTCCTACAAGTTGCCTGGCTACCACAAGTTTTACAAGTTGCCTGGCTACCACAAATCCTACAAGTGCCTGGCTACCACAAAATTTTACAAGTTGCCTGGCTACCACAATTTTACAAGTTGCCTGTCTTTCCACAAGTTGCCTGGCTACCACAAGTCCTACAAGTTTCCTGGCTACCACAAGTTTTTTCAAATTGCCTGGCTACCACAAGTCCTACAAGTTTGCCTGGCTACCACAAGTTTTACAAGTTGCCTGGCTACCACAAGTCCTACAAATTGCCTGGCTACCACAAGTTTTACAAGTTGCCTGGCTACCACAAGTTGCCTGGGTACCCCAAGTCCTACGAGTTACCTGGCTACCACAAGTTTTACAAGTTGCCTGGCTACCACAAGTTTTACAAGTTGCCTGGCTACCACAAGTCCTACAAGTTACCTGGCTACCACAAGTTTTACAAGTTGTCTGGCTACCATAAGTCCTCCAAATTGCCTGGCTACCACAAGTTTCCTGGCTACCACAAGTCCTACAAGTCACCTGGCACCACAAGTCCTACAAGTCACCTGGCTACCACAAGTCCTACAAGTCACCGGCTACCACATCTCATATTTATGTTAATTTATTCTACTGTGGGGTGTATTTAGATGGATTAAACAAAATGTCTATATTAACATTTTATACTATATTTAATGCTCCTTAGAGTGATTATTATTGTGTTGTTATTATTATCATATTAATATGGCATCTTTAAGACTAGTAAGAAAACTCTTTGTGATTTTAAGTGTACCTGCATGCAGCACAGTGTGTAAGTTTACTTAGGTACAGGGACACATACGTATCAGTTATTATAATAATGTAGGTATGTCGTCTGCCTGGGTTTACATACCTACACCTACCTACATATCACACAATAAAATAATGTGGTCCAAGCCATATTATTACCATCAAAATACCATGTTCACTAAGTTTAATCATTTTATACAACTACCTTTAGATGCCATCAAAACAAAGAGAGAAGTAATGAATAATTCATGCCAAGAATTTTAAATAAAGTGTTATGTATTAAGGGGAGTGACAATGTTTTTCCCTCCGCCAGGCTACCACACCCCCTAGTATATAAACAAAATGTTTATGCCCATGTAACGTGTTTCTTATATAAATTTTTAAGAAAATATCATTATGGATTAATGAATATGTCTATTTGACATAAAATTAGACATTTAATGTGTCCAAGAGTGATTATTATTACATAATTTGAGAGATGTGCTCATGGAAATGTAAACAAACCGGGTGGCCTGCGCCATATTTGAAAGACTACTTACCGTATAGAAAGTTTTGGTCATAATTTGAGATCGCCGTATTAGCGGAACGCCGTAAGGCAAACGCCAAAAGCGGGGCCCTACGTATACAAAATCAAGGAAGTTTTTTATGTATATGAAGCAGAAATTCAGTGTGCCCACTTTTATCCCTACAAGAACATTGTTGTTGATGAGTCCTTGATTCTATTTAAGGGACGAAGGTCATTCATACAATACATACCAAGCACACGTAATCAATTTGGTATAAAACTTTTTTGTTATGTGTGACTGTGAGAGTGGCATAGTGTTGGATTCACTGTCTACACCGGAGGAAACACATTCGATGAATGCCAGACGGATGGTAGGCATTTCTGGTGATGTTTTTCGCAAGATGATGGGGCCATACCTTTTTGGGAAAAGGGCATACACTGTTCACAGACAACTGTATACAAGCCGGCAATATAAACACAACCATTTATTTCCATGGTATACAAGCCCTATGCTCGTTGATTTCCCCATGTGAACAATACTGATATAAGTGGAACAGCGAGAAGAAATAGAAAAAACATGCCAAGGTTGACTGGAGGCAGTGCTGAAGGTGCCGTGCCAGTGTTTCACGCCATTGATGTCTGCACTGACATGGCATTATAAATGGGACATGACACTGCAGTCAACCATCCACAGAAATGAAATGGGAAGAAGTGAACAGGGACACCAATGAATGTATTGTAAACCAGATGCTGTTGTCAACTATACAAACAATTTTGGGGCTAGTAGGCAAGTGTGACATGCAAAAAGGGTTCATGGATTGTGTGCATAGGACTGCAAGTGGTACAAAGAAAGTATTCTTCCACCTTGTAGATATTGCAATGCTCAATGCCTTCAGCATGTAGAAATACATGGAAAGACTTCAACCATGCACAATCCACCCTCAGTGTCATAAAGTAGACAATACAAAAGTATAATGCAAAACCTGCACCTGCCACTCATCAGCAACCTGCACACTAAATCACAACCACAAGTGGAAGTGCCACAGAGAATCCTCACTAACTGTCACTACCTGATATAGATACTACCTATCCCTAAAAAGAGGTATTCTTAGAAAAAGTGTTTTGTGTGGTGTTTTACACCACAAGGTGAACCCCAACAGCAGAAGGGGCCCCACGATTCATGTTTTCAGCAATGTGGGGTGGCACTCTGTATGACCCCCCATGCTTCATGGGGTATCAACAATCCTGAACTTCTAGAAACTAAACCGGGGCCTTTAAATACCTTGTATATATTTGTAGGCAATAGTATATGATTGACCCAGGTGTACAATTCCCCCATCTGTGTGTACTTGTGTGTTTGTGATGATATGATTACTAATTCTGTACCAATTACAAATGGACCCCCGCATAACGATTACCTCCGAATGTGACCAATTATGTAAGTGTAAATTTTTTTTAAGTGCGTTTGTACGTGTATGTTTGGGAGTCTGAAAAAGGACTAATCTACTTCACAATATTTCTTATGGAACAAATTCGGTCAGTACTTGGCACCTGAACATACTTCTGGAGTGAAAAAATATCGTTAACCGGGGGTCCACTGTATTTATGCTGAACAATAACTGGCTAAAAAATCAAAAGAGTTACTATAAACATAATTACCTAATATAAAAGCTAAGAAATTTTCAAAAAACTGGAACAACAATATATTTGCAACATTTTTTGCAAGCGGCAGCACTCCATGTTGCCGTCAATTAAAGTCCAGCACCACTTTTACGGCCTTATGTCTTTGGGAAGTAGTGACCCTAAAAAAATTTTTTTTGGCCTTATTACAACTCAATATTGCCCTCTTTATTTAAAAAAAATCAAAATATTCAGAGCGCTAGCAGTGAAAACGTAGATTAATGGTTATGGACAGTCTCTAATTACCCGATGGATGATTATAATTTGAGATCTTGCTTCACATGATGAGAATCCGGGTTCGATTTCCCAGCAAGGGTAGAAAGCATTGGGGGGTGTTTTTCCCTTTCACCTGCTGTCTATGTTTCACCCATCAGTAATAATGGGTTTCCTAAGGGGTTAGTCTATTGGTGTGGGTCACATCCGGGACAAAACGTCCTAATTTGGGCCCCAAATGCTCTGCAGTGGGGAAAAAAAGTGTAATCAAGGACAAGATAAAACCAATATTACAAACTAGTAATACCACAGGAAATAGGGAAACAAGAGGACTCCACTAGCAATAGTGAGGATATATTACCAAAAACAAACTGGTGAGAGCTCCATTGTTGGTGCTAGTGAGGATAGGAATAAGACAGGTAAACATGCACCAACAGGAAATACAGTCACAGAAACCCAAAGGCAAAAAGAAACCAAGCCTGTGCACATACTATGCACTTTGGGACTGCAGACATGGGAAATCTGGGAAAAAAAGATGGGACGTGCAACTATGACCACCCTAAAAAATGCCGTGCCCATATGACAACAGGAAAAAGCAAACTCCCTTCCTGTAAGCTTTTTTACCCTGAAATGTGTCCCTCTTTAGTACAGGAAAGACTGTGCTATAACTTAAATTGCCAGGCACACCATCTAAAGGGGACAAAAAGATACAAAACATCCAGGCCATGGGAAAACCTGGGTAGCCACAGCCACTCAAGAGGGAGAGGTTTTTTTGTGCCAGGAAGGAAAAAAAAACTGGCAGGAAATGGTGGAAAACGTACACCAAATCCAGTCATTCCTGGAGTGGAACCACAGCGATGGGCCCCCACTCCAAACCAACAGATACAGATACTAATGCCAGAAAAAAAATTCCCCCCCAGTACCAACAATTCCGCCAGTCAGAAAAACATTCTTCTTTGCAAATATACAGGGCTAAAGCCGCAACGAACAACAAAATACCTTTCATCCGTGGGCTGCTTGCAGAGCAAATGCAATGTTCGTGGCTTTTCGCAAAAGAACCCACATAAAGGATCACTTGGGCAACGAAATAAGGATCCCAGGTTACAACCTATACAGATGCGACAGAGTGAAACAGGCAAACGGGAGGGGTTGGCCTGTACATTTCAGAGTCACTTGTTTGCACAGAACTGCTTAATGCCTCAAATGATGTATGGAAGTTTTAGTAGTAAAGATCGAGAACCAAAACCTAGTCAAATTTTGGTAGTCTACAAGCCTCCAGATGCAACGTCCCAGCAATTCCAGGAACAGCTGTTAAAAATTGACCCTGTCTGGAAAATCTTCCAGCTCCTGCCCCCAACATCTTGCTCCTGGGGGATTTCAACTTTAAAGGGACCTAAAATGGAGGAATATAGCAAATAATGTTGTTGCAGTGATAAACACCAGGGGGCAGCTCTGCCCAGAACTCACACACATAGCTTTTAAATCTCTGCACAGAATTTAATTTAAACCACAATAATAGAGCTTACTAGACTGGAGAATACACTAGACCTCATCTTCACTAACAATGAGATCTGATACGAAATGTCACCAATCAAAAACATATACCAGATCACAACATAATCGAGGTTCAGACATGTATGCGTGGAGCCCCAGACCGACATAATGAGATTAGTCACGAGGGAGCATTTACCAAATTCAACTTCCAATAACAAAAAAATGAAGTGGACCAAAATAAACCAAGTCCTAACCGATATAAGCTGGGAAGATAGACTAAGCAACACAGACCCCAACTTATGCCTAGAACAGATTAACTCGGTGGCACTCGATGTATGCACAAGGTTTATTCCTCTAAGAAAAAAGGGGGAGTAGATATAAAATAGAAAGAGACAGGCACTCCCTTTACAGGTGACGGAAAAGAATAACAGAGCGGCTAAAAGAGGCCAATATATCTGAAATGCGTAGGGAGTCACTGGTCAGAGAAATAGCAAACATCGAACTTAAGCTAAAGGAATCTTATATTAGTCAGGAATCGCGGAAAGAACTAAAAGCCATAAATGAAATCGAAAGAAACCCAAAGTACAGTGGACCCTCGACCAGCGATATTAATCAATTTCCGAGAGCTCATCGTTAATCGAAATTATCGTTAGTCGAGTTAATTTTCCCCATAAGAAAAAATGGAAATCAAATTAATCCGTGCAAGACACCCAAAAGTATTTTAAAAAAAAAATTTTACCACATGAAATATTAATTTTAATACATCAAACTGAAGAAGACTGCACAGTTACATGACACTTAAACTTTACTGAAGATCTGGTGATGATTGATGGGATGGGAGGAGGGAAGACTGTGCATGGGTTTAGTGTTTAGTAGGGGAATCCCCTTCCATTAGGGGCTTGAGGGGCAAATCCTTTTTTCAGAGTTACTTCCCTTCTTCTTTTAATGCCACTAGGACCAGCTTTGAGATCCTGGACCTCTGTCGCACAAAATATGGTCCATAGAGCCTGTACCTCCTGTTCCTTTATGACATTCCTAAAGTGTTTCAAAACATTGTCAGTGTCACAATTAAAACACTGTTTTAGGTTTCAATTCTTCACTGTCTTAAAGTACTCCTTGAATTCCTGCACATATTTTTCAGCTGCTTTTTGGTCCAAACTATCAGCTTCACCATTTTTTATACACAAAGAATCCACAAAGGGACTTTTAAAATTTCTCTAAAAACCAAACCCTTTTTTGATGGCCTTAAATTCATTTACATCACCACATTTTGGCTGGCTTTTTTTCAAATTAAAAAATCCTCATGAAAATTCCTAGCCTTTTCCATAGGGTTTCGTTTTAAAATTTCTATCTCCTCTACCTTTTTTTTCCGTTTATCCAAAACCAATAACATCTCTAAACATCTTCTATCACTTGCGTCTCTGTTTTAAAAGAAATATGCCCCTTTTGGCGGGGAAACACTTCCTTGGGGGGCCGTTTCCCCTTGGCCACAAAAATAGCGATGGTTGTTTTGGGGTTTTGTGTACAACCTGGCCAGCTCGGAGAAAAACCAAACCCCAAACTTTCATACTTGCAATGACTTTTTTCTTCATACCCCATAGAAAATTCCCTCACCCCTTTTTTTTCTGAAAGGGGTTTTGGAAAACAAAAAAGGCTTTTTTGGGGCCCATGGGACTTATTTTGAATTTAAAAATCACAAAAAAAGGCTGTGATAATTGAAATTTTTTCCGATCACCTTGGAAGCAAACCTCAAAAGGGCGGGCGGGGTTTGTAAAAAACCGGGCCAAAAAGTGGACTTTTCCCCTCAGATGGAACAAAAATTTTGGTCTTTTTTTTAAAAATTTGTCGGGGAAAAAATTTTTGCGTTAAAATGAAAGCGGTTTCGGATTTTATCATTAATCGATGCCATCGTTGGTCAAGGGTCCACTGTACAGGGGACCCCCCCGCATAAAAAAGGAAACACATAGCTTTTTCCCATAACCGATTTAATTTAAAAAACGAAAAATTTTTTGCCCGCCAATAAACCGATTAAAAACCCGCTTACCAAACCGATTTTCGCCCCGAGACCGCCAAGGGTGCCCTCACCAGCCTCACATGTGGGCCGTCCCTTTGTTTACCACCCCGCCTCCGCGGAAAAAACCAAGCAACACCGAATTTTCGTATTATTAAAAGTGTTTTTTTGGTGGGTTTTTTCTGGAAAAAAAAGTGACCATGGGCCCCAAGAAAGCTTCTAGTGCCAACCCCCCGGTGGAAAAAAAGGGGGAGAATTAAATATGGAAATTAAGAAAGAATTTTTAAAGGGGTTTGGGGGTAACCCGAAAGCCTAAGGGCCCGTTGTGGAATCCATTGTGCCCACTTCAAAGATTAAGGAAATTTGTGCACAGTGGGTTGAAAATGCAAAAACCTTTTTAGATGAAAATCAACCCCCGACCAAAGCTTTTTGCAGAGGCCCTTGGGTGGTGACTATTTCAATGACAAAAGTTTTTGGCCCCAAAATTTGACAAAAAACCGTAAAGGGAAAGGGAAAGGGACAGGGGCTTTTAAAGGACAGATTTGTTGTGCACAGAGGCCCCGTGAATCCCCCAACTGGTCCCAGTGGCATTTAAAAAGAAGGGAAGTAACCCCCGGGAAAAAGGGCTTTCCCACCTCCCAAAATCGTAAAGGAAAGGGGTTCCCCTTTTAAACAGTTAAAAAATAATGGCCCCCCTCCCCTCCCCCCCCCATCCCAATTTAATCATCACCAGAAACTTTAATAAAAAGTAAGGTCCCTTTTAATTGTGCATGCCTTTTTTTAGGTTTTTGGTATTTTAAAATTTAAAATTTCAGTGGGAAAAAAAAAATTTTTTTATACTTTTTTTGGGCGCTTTTCCCGGGTTAATTTTTATTTTCCCTTATTTCTTATGGGGAAAATTCATTTGCATAACGATTTATTTCGCATAACGATGAAACCCCTTGCACGGGTTTTAAAAACCCTTTTAAACCAGGGGTTTCCCCTGTAAATTTTTTTTCCCCAACCAAATCAATGTCCCAGAAAAAACGCCCCGTAATGGGCCCCCCTTAAACAAGATGGGTCCTCACAGATGATAGCAAGGAAATGGGGTGACTACTCAAGTCCCAAAAATGACTCCCGTTTTTACAAGCCCCAACCCCGACAGAGTCGAAGACAAAATTCTTTTTTATGAGAGAGCCCCAGAATTTTGGTTTAAAAAACAAGCCTATCTGAAGTTTTCCCCGATTTTACAAAACTTCGAACAGGCCCATAAAAGACATTTCCCATGCATCTGCCCCCCGGGGCCCAAACCCTGGAACTTTCCCTGTTCAACAAGCTTTTACCATCCTATGGGGGGGAACATTTGGGCACGGGGGTCCTCCCACAGTTTTTTAAAAAAAACAGACATAAACCCCACCCCCCAAAGGGGGCCGTAAAAGCGATAGCAAAAAACTACAGACGATGCACTAACATCCCCTTTTCATAAAAATCTTTGAAAGGGTCCCCCCGAAGCAAAAAAACCCACCCATCTAGAAACCCATCCGTTACAAAAACCAAGGGCAAAAATGGGTTTAAACAGGTCCCCTGTCTGTCTCAACTTTGGATTTACTTAAAACAAGGTCCTAGATGCACTAGAAACAAAAAATGAGATGTAAATAACAACTTTGCAAAAGCCTTCGCAAGTGTGAAATATGGTGTAAAAAGCGCACAAAAAGCGTGCTAAAGGAATAAAAAAGGGGAAAAATTGTCGATGGGTCTATAATTTTCCCTCACAAACCCGAACACAAAGAGTAGAGTTTAACAGAGTAAAGTCCCGAGGGAGCTACGGTAAAAAGTTCTGTTCCAAGGCACCGAAATCCCTCCCATCTTTTTTTCTCAACCTCATACGACATAGACAAGATGTCCCGCCACAGCACCGTGGGCCCTTTTTTTTTGCCGATGACAACCGAATCTGTGACAGTGTCTTCCATTGCAGACACTGCGAGGCCCAGGCGGACATCAACCAAATTTTTCAGTGGGCTGCAGAAAAACAATATGAAGTTTTAAAAGTGAGGGAAAATTTTAAATTTCTCCAAAAATGGTAAACACGAGGAAATTAAATCTTCATCAGGTACAAAACAAATTTTGGCCAAAAATAAAGCGAAAAACACCAACGTCAAAAACCTGGGGGTATCATGTCGGAGGAAACTCCCCTTCAAAGGGCCAAAAAACATTGGGATCAATCGCACCCGCTAGAAAAATGACCCGGATGGATAAAAAGAAAACCCTTCCCCAAAACCCAGGGGGCCAAGGGCCCCTATGACACTCTTCAAAGGGCGCTTGTTCTAATCTGGGGTGGAATCTGCTGCACACTAACAGCACCTTTTAAAGGGAGGGGGAAAATTTCTGACCTAGAAAATTACAGAGAACCTTCAGGCGCGCGTAAAGGAGATAAAACCAACCCCCCAATTAAAAGGAACGTTTGAAGTTCCCCGAAAACCGTATTCCCTGGAATGCAAGGGGGGGAGATACATGATTAAATACACCTGGAAAATCCTAGAAGGGGGCTATACCAAACTTGCACAAAAAGAAAATCACTAACAACGAAAGCAAAAGAACCCTTTGGGAGATGATGCAACATCCCCCCAATGAAAAACCCGGGGTGGGCACTAGCACTTTAAGAGACCATACAAAAAAGTGCCCGTGCCCGAGAAATGTTTCAACTAAACCCCCCAGGGATACATAAGGGGGGGGTTTCCAATAGACCCTTTGGCAGTCTTCAAGCTGGCACTGGGGCAAGCACCTAAAATCGGGCCCGCCCCGCCGGGCTGTGGGCTCTTTCATTGGGGTTTTCGGGGTGGCCAAAACAGTAACGCCGGTTTATCAGGCCCCTGATCCACAAGGAAAGGGCCCGGTCCCCCAGACCAGGCTGTGGGGCGTTGACCCCGGAACTCCCCCTCCAGGAAACACCAAGGGGGTTTTTTGTAGTAAATTTATTCATGTCAGCTAGGGCCTGAAAACCCTTTTACATGTACTTTTTAGAAAAAAAAAATAATAATAAATTTCACTATGTAAGAAAATTTCATTTTGTTGTGTTTTTCCGGGGAAAAAAAGCATCATTTTCTAATTCTTTATAACTAATCAAAACTTAAAAAAAAGCAAATTTTTCCCTCCCAAAATTTTGTTTTTTGTGGTTTAGGGGTAATTTTTGGAAAAAACTTTCAAGGGGACCTGATGTAAAAGTAAAAATGTTTTTAAAGGGGTTTTTTTTGGCAAATATAAAAACGGGTCACAAACCAGCTTCTTCCCAGTGGGGCTCCCCTGGAAAAGACACTCAGAAGAAGTGAAAGGGCACAAAGGCTGCAATCATTCTCCAGATACTTCTGCTATATTGGGGGTAAATTTCATTAAGACAAGAGAAAAGAAGTTCTCTTAACAGCATCCAAAAAAATGTGTGAAGCTTACAAACATTTTTGTCATCCCATTTAGGGACCAAACAAGACTTGGGCCTCATGGCGGGTGAATTTGTAAAAAACAGGGTAGGTAAAAAGTCACTGTTATATAAAGGGATAAAACTTGAACAGGAACATTTTTTTAAATAAAATGTAGTAACAAAACTAGTTTTTTTTTCTTTTACGGGATGGTATAGAGGAAAATAAAAAACCATGAAATTTGGTGTTGCTAGAAATGGTGTGAAACCCCCTGACCTCAACCCAACTGCTACTTCTGTCTGATGGGGGATCTTTCAAAATGCCGAACTGAGAAAAATGCACCTGCTACTTTTTATCCAGACTTTCCCCTTCTATTGCACCAGTACCACACAGACCATACCACAGGGGGGGATAGAAACCCGCGATCAGAGAGTCTCAAAACTCCAGACCTTTTGCAATCGTGTCATTACATTTGGGTGAGTCATTACCACACAGTACCGATCTTCTAGTACCTACACCTCCAGAAAGAACTTAACCATCAGAAAAGAAAGCAGAAAAATCAGAAAATGAAGAACACAGGAACAAGATATATCTCACGGATGCAACTGTTGTGAGGAATCCTTACTACCCAAACCAAACAGACCTCAATGAACCTTATCAAGGTCTTAGTTTGACAAAGTCAAATGCTGACCTTTTGATTCAAGGCTCAAGAGTGGGACTTGGTAGATGAAAGTGTACAAGTGACAAGTCAAAGAAAACGTCATCATCATTTCTCAAGCTTCTTCACTTATTGAAGACAGGTTGTGTAACTGTAATGATGCATCAGGCCTGTCTGTGCAACTGGAATTGAATGAATCCAGATGAGGGGAGACTCTTCATTGACAGCTCCTCCAGAAACCTGAAAGCTTACTTCTGCACAATGGGAACAAGTATCCATCTCTTCCCTTGGTACAAGTGTCAGACTTCTACTGGAAGCTTTGAACTATGATAATAGGCTGGGAGGTTATTGGAGACTTCAAAATGGTGGCATTTTTGATGGAGACTCCAAGGGGGTTTTTACCAAGTTTCCCTGTTACCTCTGTCATTGAGATGTAGAGACAGAGAAAGCACATTACCAGAGGAAGCACTGGCCTGAAAGGACTGAGTTCTCAGTAGGAAGACATAATATCAAACATAAACCATTGGGGATTCTCAAAAGGTTCTGTTACCTCCATTACACAACAACTAGGGCTAATGAAACAGTTTTGTTACAGCTCTTGACAAAGAGTCTGCAGCCTTCAAGATCTTCAAGATTTCTTTCCCAAGCTATCAGAGGCAAAGATAAGGCTGCCATTTTCACTGAACAACAAGTTAGGAAAATCATAGAGTGCTCAAATTTCCAAAAAAGTTCACAGAGAAGGAAAAGGAAGCCTGGGAGAGTTTTTTTTGCGGGTAGCACAGGGCTTTCTGGGCAACAACAAGGCTGACAATTATGTGGTATAACAAAATACAGTTACATAGATTATAAATACACAGCAGCAAAATGTTAGAGAACCTGGGATAACCCAAAAACTCAGACAAAGTGACTTATTTCCATTGGGGTCCTTTTGTTACTTTATCAATAATTTACATTAATATAAAAAATCAAATGGGGCAGAAAAGAAATTATATAAAAATGACACATAAAACAAATTATATAAAATATTGAATAAAAGATGATAGTAAGATCACAAGAATTATGACAATATAAAAAAAATTAGAAGAAAATAAATTATAATAGAGTTTACTCTGAAAATTAATTATCAAATCTGTTGGAATACAACAAAAAAAGAAGACAATGAATATATAAAAGAAATTAATGGCCTAATAACAGATGTTGCTAGATGCTTGTCCCTCCTTGGTGGACAGCCCAACAGGCAGTCCAAGAGCAGTACTATTTTATGCTGATTCCAAATACAGGGACCCCGGTTAACGATATTTTTCACTCCAGAAGTATGTTTAGGTGCCAGTACTGACCGAATTTGTCCCATAAGAAATATTGTGAAGTAGATAGTCCCCTTTCAGACCCCCAAACATACACATACAAACGCACTTACATAAATACACTTACATAATTGGTCACATTCGGAGGTAACCGTTATGCGGGGGTCCACTGTATACACCAAAAATGCAAAATCAGATCATTTTAGTACAATACGAAACCCTCTTATGATGCTAAAATGATGGAAAAGCTGTATGATTTTTAGTTATTTTCTAAATGAATAATCTTAATGAAAATACTTGCTTCCTCTGTTAGGCATTAAACCCGGGGAAAGGAGGGCCTCATTTGATGCTAAAATTATCCGATTTTACACTTTTACGTGTATATTCCAAATTTCAATAAAAAATAGTAGATGGGCTGTAGGATTCATTAAGGCTATATCCATGATGCTCAACTTGACAATTTCAAGGAGAATATGGGAACATACTCAGAGGAGCAAGGACAGCACTTCCACCAAGATATAATGGACACTGAACACAGATATCAGGGATCTTATAATGGACCACTGAACACAGATATCAGGGATCTTATAATGAAAATATGATCTGAGACTACATTTGGGGGCTTTAAACAGGAAAGTGGGTTTGTTGCTGCTCGCAGATCTAGAAAAACTGTTCATTTTTAGCTTTATAAAGTGCTTCAGAAAGTTTAAAATAAAATGTAAATTTTATTTTATTTACACAATTTTGTTTATTATGTATTTTTGTTTTTCATCCAAAAATTAACAAAAATCTTTAAATTTAGCCTTTTTCCTCGTCAAAAAATCATCCTGTAAGCCACAAAAGCAAAGTTTAAAAGGAATAATGGAATAATAAGTTTTGCACTAAAAGGAGTTGGAAAATAACACTTACTTTTCCAGGAACAAAAATTGTGTTTTCATAGTGTTAGTATTATTAACATTAACCCTTTGACTGTCGCCCAACCCCAAACCTGAGGTGTCTCCCGGTGTCGAAAAAAAAAAAAAAAAAAAAAAAATGTTCTTATTATAGAGACTTTTCCCAAAAGGTACTGACACCAAATGAAAAAAATTTGATGGAAAACTTAATGGAATTACGCCTCTCGCGAAGTTAGCAACCTCGGCGATATTTACGAATTGGCAATTTCGCCCATTTGAGCCTTATTTTTGGCTAATTTCATTGTTCCGTCGACCAAAACCA
>NW_026474742.1:0-10147 GCF_026875155.1 Cherax quadricarinatus
CAACCAACCAAAACTATTCCCCACCTGCTTTAACTTTCTATCTTTTCCCTAAATTCCGCTGCCTTACCCCCTTTCATTTTACCTACTCCCCCCGAACTTCCCCCACCCACAACTGGCTTTTCCTCACTCCAAAAGATGTTATTCCCCTTGCCCTATACACGAAATCACAGCTTCCCAATTTTCCCATCAACATTTAACAATTCCTCAAAAATATTCCCCCATTTTCCCCAAATACCTCTCCTCCATTTAATAACTCCCTCTCCTATTTTTAAACTGACAAACCCCATTTGTTCTCTAGCTTTCTAACTTTTTAATCCACTCCAAAACTTTTTTTTATTTTCAACAAAATTTGTTGATAACATCTCACCCACCTCTCTTTTGCCTCTTTTTTACATTGCTTCACCACTCTTTTAAACCTTCTCTTTTTTCTCCTAACCTTCCCTCCTTGCATCACTTCTACTTTGTAAAAACTTCTCAATCTAATTTTTTCTCCCCTACTACTCTCTTTACATCATTTTTCCCCCAATCGCCCTCTCCCACCTGCACCCACTTTCCTGTAACCACAAACTTCTGCTGAACACTCTAACACACTTTTTTTAACCTACCCCATACCCTCGACCCCTTGCCTATGCTCTCATTAGCCCATCTATCCCCCAATACTTTTATATTTTACCCTAACTCCTCCTTTTAGTTTATAAACCTCCCTCTCTCTTCCCTGATCTTCTTTTCCCTTGTATCCCCACCTTTACTCTCATGAGCAAAAACTAGAAAGTGATCTGAATTTTGGGCCCCCAAAAAACATGTAAACCTAAAGTCTACTCAACACTTTTATCACCAATACAAAATCCAAAAAACTACTGTCATTTCCCCCTACACTATTTTGTATACTTATTTATCCTTTTTTTCTTAAAAATGTTTACCTATATAACCCCTTTTTATACAAAGTTCAACAAAGGGGTCCCCTTTTCTTACACCTGGCACCCCAAACTTTCCACCACACCCTCTCTAAAAATTTCTCCACTTTACTCAGGCCCCACCACAATTACTTCTCACTTTTTCAAAGGCTCCTATCATTCACTTAACATCTCCCCCAAAATCTCTCTCTCCCTCTGCTTCCTCTCTTTCCCAGGGCATACACGCTTATTATGCCCACTTCCGCATCCAACCTTACTTTAATCCACAAATCTTTAATTTACCATTCAATTCTCTTTTTTCCTTTCCCTAAAGATCATTTAACATTCGCAACCCCCCCTTCCTTTGCTCTAACCTCAGATACCCGATTTAATCCCCTTTATTTCCCCCCCCTGTAACTCTCCTACCCCCTTTACTTTGTTTCCTTGGGGCCAGGACATCCAAATTCTTTTCATTCATAAAATCACAATCATTCTGTTTTCTGTACATCCGCACTACATCCACTCACAATAACATCCCAGATTTATAAAGTTTTTCTTCTCATTTTTTAGTAAATGACTACAGGATAAGGGGTTACTAGCCCATTGCTCCCGGCATTTTAGGTCGCCACATACTACACGCATGGCTTACTGAGGAAAGATTCTTTTCCACTTCCCCATGTGTGACAATAGAAGAATAAAGAATAACAAGAGCTATTTAGAAAAAGGAGAAAAACCTAGATATATGTATATATATAGATGTGCGAGTCAGTTAAAGTGACCAAAGTGTAAGTAGGAGTAGCAAGATATCCCTGTTATCTAGCGTGTTTATGAGACAGAAAAAGAAACCAGCAATCCTACCATCATGCAAAACAGTTACAGGTTTTTGTTTCACAGTCATCTGGCAGGACGGTAGTACTTCCCTGGGTGGTTGCTGTCTACCAACCTGCTACCAACGCCATATTAGAAATGCTAATAATAATAATAATAATCACCGAGTCTTATTAAATGTTGTATATTACGTTAATATACACATTTTCATTAATCCATCCATGATATTTTTTTCCAAATTATATAATAAACACGATACATAACATAAAAAGATGACAAATACACCCTACAATAGAATAAATAAACATAAATATGAGATGTCGTAGCCAGATAACTTGTACAAGTGATGCCAAGAATAACATTTTCTCTAATCTAACATAAGAGGAAATGTGTTACTGGGGGTAACTGTGAGAAAATTATTCGCTTTCGTATGTAAGTAATTTATTACAGGAATAGCACAAATACAGTTTCATAGATTATCCACATATCAACATATGAGTAGAGAACCTAGGATAACCCAAAAAAGTACAGAGGGACTTATTTCCATTTGCCTTCACACAGGAGCATCATTTCTTCTACAAATGATGTTAACATGAAGAAATGGGAGTGTTCTTCTTTATTATTCTACCGTATCAGTGGTAGAGACAACCTTGTACACAATGTACTTGTACACAAAACCAGACGCGACACTTCGTTTACAAAACTACCTTTCGCCTGGTTTCTTAACATAACTCTGCGCCTGTACTCTCGTCATGCACTCATTGATTCTCTCTCTCATTTATTCGTTTTATCTCATTTACTTACTCTCTGACCCTACATTAAGACTACAAATATTTTAAGGTTATAATGAGTGAACTGTAATACATTTTATCGCTCTGGTATAGCTTAATATCTAGATATATGTGTTGGTGGTAGGCCTGTATGGTAGCCCAGCTGACTACCATACATACACGACTTGATTTTTTACAATAAAAGACTACTCACGCACCCTATATTTTAAGGTAATAAGAGTGAACTGAATATACTTTTATCCTCTTGGATGCTTTATAAATATCATAGAATATATGTTGGGTGGGTTGGCCTGTTGCATGGTACCTGCTGATACCATAACCAAACCACAATTGATTTCTAACAATAAATTACTACTTGTCTCACCCTGAGATTAAGACTATAAATATTTTAAGGTAATAATGATTGCACTATGTGTGTAATTGTACTTTTTTTATTGTTTTTTGTATGCCTGGTTTTTGCTAACTTAATAATGTTAGTGTAAACATGTTATCTAGTGTTTGTATGCAATGTAATGTCGAAAAAAGGTGTTCCACTCTACGGCGGTACCGGAACCTAAACAGTCGTATAATGGGGCCTTCCTGTATATATAAATTATATATATATATATATATATATATATATATATAAACTATATATATATAATAAATTAATATATATATAGATATATATATATATATAATATATATATATATATATATATAAAATATAGTATATATATATATATATAAATAAATATATATATATATATACATACAGTGGTCCCTCGTTTTTCGTAATTAATCCGTTCCTGGAGGAGCTACTATAAATGAAATTTACGATTTGCGAATCAATTTTCCCCATAAGAAATAATGTAAATACAATTAATCCATTCCTGACACCCAGAAGTATTAAAACAGAAATTTTTTTTATATGAAATATACATGTAGTACATAAGCAATACAATGGGAAATGATGAATGAAACATTAACAGCATAACACTTACCTTTATTGGAGATTCTTCTTAGTGTATGGGAGACTGGAGGAAGAGAGAGATTGGATTGTTTACAGTTTGGAAGGGGAATCCCCTTCCAGCAACACCTCAGGTACCAATTGCTTCTCTGGGGTTGCTTCTTTTCTCTGTTTCTTAATGCACTAGGACCACCTAGAGAGTCACTCTAGTCCTGTCTCACAAAGTAACTGTGGAGAGAACTCTGTTTCTGGAGTCTCTTTAACACTTCCCTAAAATGGCCCAAGACTTTGTCACTGTACATATATCTCACCTTCTTTACCACAGACTTGGCACTAGGAGCTTTCTTTGGAGCCGTGGCAGCTTATTTAGTACTTGCAAGCACTAAAATGAGTGGAATATTATGAACTATTTCGTAGGAGCACTTGAGGGGACCTTCACTCACTGGTAAACAATGCCAGACTGGCTGTGTAAGGAGGCCGCCCCGGCTCACACCGTGCGTACGCGTCCCGGATGAACTACTATTCGCTAGTCAACCTATGAAAAGCGAGTCCATGTTTATATGAAAATACCCCTATGATTGGCGAAATTTACGATTGCCGAGAACTACGAAAAGCGAGGGATCACTATATATATAATATATATATATATATATATATATATATATATATATATATATATATATATATATATATATATATATATATAATATTCTCTTTTTTAGTAAGTGTCTACAGGAGAAGGGGTTACTAGCCCATTGCTCCCGGCATTTAGTCGCCTCATACGACACGCATGGCTTACGGAGGGAAAAATTCTTTTCCACTTCCCCATGGACAATAGAAGAAATAAAGAAGAACAAGAGCTATTTAGAAAAAGGAGAAAAACCTAGATGTATGTATATATATATGCATGTGCGTGTCTGTGAAGTGTGACCAAAGTGTAAGTAGGAGTAGCAAGATATCCCTGTTATCTAGCGTGTTTATGAGACAGAAAAAGAAACCAGCAATCCTACCATCATGCAAAACAGTTACAGGTTTTTGGTTCACAGTCATCTGGCAGGACGGTAGTACTTCCCTGGGTGGTTGCTGTCTACCAACCTACTACCTGCACTCTGAAGGAGGGGTGTTAATGTTGCAGTTTAAAAACTGTAGTGTAAAGCACCCTTCTGGCAAGACAGTGATGGAGTGAATGATGGTGAAAGTTTTTCTTTTTTGGGCCACCCTGCCTTGGTGGGAATCGGCCAGTGTGATAATAAAAAATAAAATAAAATAAAAAAAAAATATATATATACACATACATACATACATCTAGGTTTTTTCTCCTTTTTCTAAATAGCTCTTGTTCTTCTTTGTCTCTTCTATTGTCCATGGGGAAGTGGAAAGGAATCTTTCCTCCATAAGCCATGCGTGTCATATGAGGCGACTAAAATGCCAGGAGCAATGGGCTAGTAACCTCTTCTCCTGTAAACATTTACTAAAAAAGAGAAGAAAAACTTTATAAAACTGGGATGCTTGAATGTGTGCGGATGTACTGCGGATGACAAAAAACAGATGATTGCTGATGTTATGTATGAAAAAAAGTTGGATGTCCTGGCCCTAAGCAAAACAAAGCTGAAGGGGGTAGGAGAGTTTCAGTGGGGAGAAATAAATGGGATTAAATCTTGAGCATCCTAGAGAGTTATAGCTAAGGAAGGGGTAGCAATAATGTTGAAGGATCAGTTATGGAAGAGCAAAAGAGAATGTGAATTTGTAAATTCAAGGATTATGCGGATTAAAGTAAAGGTTGGATGCAAAAAGTGGGTCATAATAAGCGTGTATGCACCTGGAGAAGAGAGGAATGTAGAGGAGAGAGAGAGATTTTGGGAGATGTTAAGTGAATGTATAAACCTTTGAACCAAGTGAGAGGAAATTGTGGTAGGGGACCTGAATGCTAAAGTAGGAGAAACTTTTAGAGAGGTGTGGTAGGTAATTTTTGGGGTGCCAGGTGTAAATGATAATGGGAGCCCTTGATTGAACTTTGTATAGAAAGAGGTTTAGTTATAGGTAATACATATTTTAAGAAAAAAAAGGATAAATAAGTATACAAGATATGATGTAGGGCAAAATGACAGTAGTTTGTTGGATTATGTGTTGGTAGATAAAAGACTGTTGACTAGACTTCAGGATGTACATATTTATAGAGGGGCCACAGATATATCAGATCACTTTTTAGTTGTATCTACATTGAGAGTAAAAGGTAGATGGGATACAAGGAGAATAGAAGCATCAGGGAAGAGATAGGTGAAGGTTTATAAACTAAAAGAGGAGGCAGTTAGGGTAAGATATAAACACTATTGGAGGATAGATGGGCTAATGAGAGCATAGGCAATGGGGTCGAAGAGGTATGGGGTAGGTTTAAAAATGTAGCGTTAGAGTGTTCAGCAGAAGTTTGTGGTTACAGGAAAGTGGGTGCAGTAGGGAAGAGGAGGAATTGGTGGAATTATGATGTAAAGAGAGTAGTTAGGGAGAAAAAGTTAGCATATGAGAAGTGATGCAAGGAGGGAAGAGTGTATGGAGAAAAATAGAGAGGTTAAGAGAGTGGTGAAGCAATGTAAAAAGAGAGCAAATGAGAGAGTGGGTGAGATGTTATCAACAAATTTTGTTGAAAATAAGAAAAAGTTTTGGAGTGAGATTAACAAGTTAAGGAAGCCTAGAGAACAAATGGATTTATTTTTTTTTTATTATCACACCGGCCGATTCCCACCAAGGCAGGGTGGCCCGAAAAAGAAAAACTTTCACCATCATTCACTCCATCACTGTCTTGCCAGAAGGGTGCTTTACACTACAGTTTTTAAACTGCAACATTAACACCCCTCCTTCAGAGTGCAGGCACTGTACTTCCCATCTCCAGGACTCAAGTCCGGCCTGCCGGTTTCCCTGAATCCCTTCATAAATGTTACTTTGCTCACACTCCAACAGCACGTCAAGTATTAAAAACCATTTGTCTCCATTCACTCCTATCAAACACGCTCACGCATGCCTGCTGGAAGTCCAAGCCCCTCGCACACAAAACCTCCTTTACCCCCTCCCTCCAACCCTTCCTAGGCCGACCCCTACCCCGCCTTCCTTCCACTACAGACTGATACACTCTTGAAGTCATTCTGTTTCGCTCCATTCTCTCTACATGTCCGAACCACCTCAACAACCCTTCCTCAGCCCTCTGGACAACAGTTTTGGTAATCCCGCACCTCCTCCTAACTTCCAAACTACGAATTCTCTGCATTATATTCACACCACACATTGCCCTCAGACATGACATCTCCACTGCCTCCAGCCTTCTCCTCGCTGCAACATTCATCACCCACGCTTCACACCCATATAAGAGCGTTGGTAAAAACTATACTCTCATACATTCCCCTCTTTGCCTCCAAGGACAAAGTTCTTTGTCTCCACAGACTCCTAAGTGCACCACTCACTCTTTTTCCCTCATCAATTCTATGATTCACCTCATCTTTCATAGACCCATCTGCTGACACGTCCACTCCCAAATATCTGAATACGTTCACCTCCTCCATACTCTCTCCCTCCAATCTGATATTAAATCTTTCATCACCTAATCTTTTTGTTATCCTCATAACCTTACTCTTTCCTGTATTCACCTTTAATTTTCTTCTTTTGCACACCCTACCAAATTCATCCACCAATCTCTGCAACTTCTCTTCAGAATCTCCCAAGAGCACAGTGTCATCAGCAAAGAGCAGCTGTGACAACTCCCACTTTGTGTGTGATTCTTTATCTTTTAACTCCACGCCTCTTGCCAAGACCCTCGCATTTACTTCTCTTACAACCCCATCTATAAATATATTAAACAACCACGGTGACATCACACATCCTTGTCTAAGGCCTACTTTTACTGGGAAAAAATTTCCCTCTTTCCTACATACTCTAACTTGAGCCTCACTATCCTCGTAAAAACTCTTCACTGCTTTCAGTAACCTACCTCCTACACCATACACTTGCAACATCTGCCACATTGCCCCCCTATCCACCCTGTCATACGCCTTTTCCAAATCCATAAATGCCACAAAGACCCCTTTAGCCTTATCTAAATACTGTTCACTTATATGTTTCACTGTAAACACCTGGTCCACACACCCCCTACCTTTCCTAAAGCCTCCTTGTTCATCTGCTATCCTATTCTCCGTCTTACTCTTAATTCTTTCAATTATAACTCTACCATACACTTTACCAGGTACACTCAACAGACTTATCCCCCTATAATTTTTGCACTCTCTTTTATCCCCTTTGCCTTTATACAAAGGAACTATGCATGCTCTCTGCCAATCCCTAGGTACCTTACCTTCTTCCATACATTTATTAAATAATTGCACCAACCACTCCAAACTATATCCCCACCTGCTTTTAACATTTCTATCTTTATCCCATCAATCCCGGCTGCCTTACCCCCTTTCATTTTACCTACTGCCTCACGAACTTCCCCCACACTCACAACTGGCTCTTCCTCACTCCTACAAGATGTTATTCCTCCTTGCCCTATACACGAAATCACAGCTTCCCTATCTTCATCAACATTTAACAATTCCTCAAAATATTCCTTCCATCTTCCCAATACCTCTAACTCTCCATTTAATAACTCTCCTCTCCTATTTTTAACTGACAAATCCATTTGTTTCTCTAGGCTTTCTTAACTTGTTAATCTCACTCCAAAACTTTTTCTTATTTTCAACAAAATTTGTTGATAACATCTCACCCACTCTCTCATTTGCTCTCTTTTTACATTGCTTCACCACTCTCTTAACTTCTCTCTTTTTCTCCATATACTCTTCCCTCCTTGCATCACTTCTACTTTGTAAAAACTTCTCATATGCTAACTTTTTCTCCCTTACTACTCTCTTTACATCATCTTCCACCAATCGCTCCTCTTCCCTCCTGCACCCACTTTCCTGTAACCACAAACTTCTGCTGAACACTCTAACACTACATTTTTAAACTACCCCATACCTCTTCGACCCCATTGCCTATGCTCTCATTAGCCATTCTATCCTCCAATAGCTGTTTATATCTTACCCTAACTGCCTCCTCTTTTAGTTTATAAACCTTCACCTCTCCTTCCCTGATGCTTCTATTCTCCTTGTATCCCATCTACCTTTTACTCTCAGTGTAGCTACAACTAGAAAGTGATCTGATATATCTGTGGCCCCTCTATTAAACATGTACATCCTGAAGTCTACTCAACAGTCTTTTATCTACCAATACATAATCCAACAAACTACTGTCATTTCGCCCTACATCATATCGTGTATACTTATTTATCTCTTTTTCTTAAAATATGTATTACCTATAACTAAACCCCTTTCTATACAAAGTTCAATCAAAGGGCTCCCATTATCATTTACACCTGGCACCCCAAACTTACCTACCACACCTCTCTAAAGTTTTCTCTACTTTAGCATTCAAGTCCCCTACCACAATTACTCTCTCACTTGGTTCAAAGGCTCCTATACATTCACTTAACATCTCCCAAAATCTCTCTCTCTCCTCTGCATTCCTCTCTTCTCAGGTGCATACACGCTTATTATGACCCACTTCTCGCATCCAACCTTTACTTTAATCCACATATTCTTGAATTTACACATTCATATTCTCTTTTCTCCTTCCATAACTGATCATTTTAACATTTTCTGCTACCCCTTCCTTTGCTCTAACTCTCTCAGATACTCCAGATTTAATCCCATTTACTTCCCCCCACTGAAACTCTCCTACCCCCTTCAGCTTTGTTTCGCTTAGGGCCAGGACATCAACTTCTTTTCATTCATAACATCAGCAATCATCTGTTTCTTGTCATCCGCACTACATCCACGCACATTTAAGCAACCCAGTTTTATAAAGTTTTTCTTCTTCTCTTTTTTAGTAATTGTATACAGGAGAAGGGGTTACTAGCCCATTGCTCCCGGCATTTTAGTCGCCTCATACGACACGCATGGCTTACGGAGGAAAGATTCTTTTCCACTTCCCCATGGACAATAGAAGAAATAAAAAAGAACAAGAGCTATTTAGAAAAAGGAGAAAAACCTAGATGTATGTATATATATATATATGCATGTGCGTGTCTGTGAAGTGTGACCAAAGTGTAAGTAGGAGTAGCAAGATATCCCTGTTATCTTAGCGTGTTTATGAGACAGAAAAAGAAACCAGCAATCCTACCATCATGCAAAACAGTTACAGGTTTTTGTTTCACAGTCATCTGGCAGGACGGTAGTACTTCCCTGGGTGGTTGCTGTCTACCAACCAACAAATGGATTTGTCAGTTAAAAATAGGAAAGGAGAGTTATTAATTGGAGAGTTAGAGGTATTGGGAAGATGGAGGGAATATTTTGAGGAATTGTTGAATGTTGATGAAGATAGGGAAGCTGTGATTTTGTGTATAGGGCAAGGAGGAATAACATCTTGTAGGAGTGAGGAAGAGCCAGTTGTGAGTGTGGGGGAAGTTCATGAGGCAGTATGTAAAATGAAAGGGGGTAAGGCAGCTGGGATTGATGGGATAAAGATAGAAATGTTGAAAGCAGGTGGGGATGTAGTTTTGGAGTGGTTGGTGCTATTATTTAATAAATGTACAGAAAGAGGGTAAGGTACCTAGGGATGGCAGAGAGATGCATAGTTCCTTTGTATAAAGGCAAAGGGACAAAGAG
>NW_026474744.1:0-10275 GCF_026875155.1 Cherax quadricarinatus
TCGAATTACATTTTCTATTCTCTTTTCTCCTTCCATAACTGTCTTTTTAACTTACTGCTACCCCTTCCTTTCCCAAAAATCTCTCAGATACTCCAATTAACCCCATTTTTTTTCCCCCCAAAAACCTCCACCCCCTTCAGCTTTGTTTCCTTGACCGGGGACATCCAACTTTTTTTCATTCAAAAACCAGAGTCATCTTTTTCTTGTCATCCGCACTACATCCACGCACATTTAAACAACCCAGTTTTATAAAGTTTTTTTCTTCTTTTTTTTTATAAAGATACGGGGAAAAGGGGGTTACACCCTTTGTCCCGGTTTTAGTCGCCTCATACACACCAGGGCTACGGAGGAAAGTCCTTTTTTCCACTTCCCCCTGGACCAAAAGAAAAAAAAAAAAGAACAAGAGCTATTAGAATAAGGAGAAAAAACCCAGATTATGTAATTTTTTATATGATGTGCTGTCTGTGAAATGTGCCCCAAAAAGTAATAGGGGTACAAATATCCCTTTATTAGGTTTTATGAGACAAAAAAAGAAACCCGCAATCCACCATCATCAAAACATTACAGGTTTTTTTTTCACAGTCATCTGGCAGGACGGGAGTATTCCCTGGTGGTTGCTGTCACCAAAGTACTTCCTCATACTCCTATATAAAAAATTTTATATTATAATATAATATATATAATAAATATATATTAAAAATTTTAAAATAAAATTTTATAATGTCTGCCGAATAGGCAGAACTTTTCGATCTTGGGTTAAATGCAATGCTCATCTTTCCAAAAGGACAAGTGAAAATTTTGTATGCAATATTTTGCCAAAATCATTCTAACAAACGAAAAAAAAAATTTCACTGTGTTTTGTTTAGTATTAAATTATTAAAAAAATCTAAAATATATTTAGGTTTGGGGTTGGCTAAAATAAATTGGCTTTTTTTAAAAAAGGTTTTGGGGAAGTTTTCTAAAATTCTTTTGTGCAAAATTAAAATTTTTTACATTAACATTAATGAACAAAAATTATCTTTAAACGTATAAGAGAAAATTTTAGAAAGACTTAATTTTAATGAGTTCTTGCTAATTGACCAGTTTTACTATTCGCACGACATATATACATATATATATATATAAAATTATATATATATATATATATATATTAAATATATATATATATATATAAATTATATAATTATATATATATGTATCTTTCTTTTACATACATTAGTTTCAATTTTCTGCATATAGAGCTTTCCTGCTGGGAGTTTGTTTCTTTGTGGATATAGATCATTTCTTACTTTTTGACTGGGTTCTTTTGCTATAGTTTGTTGGTGGATGTGAGCATCATAACTCGAATAACTTATCAGAGACGGCGCCTCTAAGGGAGGGAAGGAAGAAGGGAAGGGAGGCAGAAGGGGTTAAAATCTAGAAATCAGAAATAAACGCTCGTATACATAAGCCCATCAGTAGAGGTAGATCATGGTAATGAATATGATATTGTGTATATGGACTTCAGTAAGGCTTTCGATAGAGTTCCACATCAGAGGCTATTGGGGAAAAACTTAAGGCACTCGGAATAGGAGGGGGAAATTTTTCCTGGGTAGAGGCATGGCTGACAAATAGGCAGAAGAGAGTTTTCATAAATGGGGAGAAATCAGAATGGGGGCACGTCAAAAGCGGTGTTCCTCAGGGGTCAGTGTTGGGCCCGTTGTTTTTCCCACAATTTACATAAACGACATAGATGAAGGAATAAAATAGCGACATAAGCAAATTTGCTGATGGCACCAAAATAGGGCCGTCCAATTCATTCTAATGAGGACACAGAGCACTCCGGGATTATTTAAATAGACTGATGCAATGGTCGAAGAAGTGGCAGACGCAGTTTAATATAGACAAATGCAAAGTTCTAAATGTTGGACAGGAAAAAACCATGGCGAAATATAAACTAAATAATGTAGATCTTAATACTACTGATTGCAAAAGGATTTAGGAGTTCGGTTTTAGCAGTAATCTAAAACCAAGACAACAGTGCATTAGTGTTCGCAATAAAGCTAAAAGAATTTTTGGGCTTCATATCTAGAAGTAAAAATAATGTAAGTCCTCAGGTTGTTCTTCAACTCTAATATCCTTGGTTAGGCCTCATTTAGACTATGCTGCTCAGTTCTGGTCACCGTATTACAGAATGGATAAAAATGCTCTGGAAAACGTACAGAGGGGGAAATGACAAAGATGATCCCATGATCAGAAATCTTTCCTATGAGGATAGACTGAGGGCCCTGCATCTGCACTCTCTAGAAAGGCGCAAAATTAGGGGGGAATATGCTCGAGGTGTATAAATGGAAAACAGGAATAAAAAAGGGGAATGTAAATAGCGTGCTAAAAAATTTCCAGCCAAGAGAGAGCTCGCAGCAATGGTTTAAAGTTGAAAAATTCAAATTCATGAAGGATATAGGAAAGCACTGTTTTGGTAATAGAGTTGTGGATGAGTGGAACAAACTCCCGATTTACGGTTATTGAGGCTAAAATGTTGTGTATTTTTTAAAAATAGGTTAGATAAATACATGAGTGTGTGTGGGAGGGGGGTGAGTTGGACCTGACTAGCTGTGCTGCGGGTCTGATGCCGTGCTCCTTCCTTGGGTGGAGGTGGGCCTGACTGGGGGGGTCTTTGGGGCTAATCCAAGGGAGGGGGGAGGTGGACCTGCTTCGCGTGGGTCGGGGGGCCCTGCTCCTGTGCTCCTTCTTTCTTATGTTCTTATGGTCTTATGAGTTGGTGTGAAATGACCTGACGAGCTACTAGGCCGGACGACATTTGTCGTTCCTGAAAGCATGATATTTGGCGCATTCCTCCTACACCCACTGTGCATCTGTGTTCCCATTCTCTATTTCTGCCCAAATCACAAGCCTTCCCTAAGTCGCTCCAGCTAAGTGGTGATAGCTTCTGCTCGTTTCCCCATTGGTTGAGAGACCAAAATGTAAACATTTTCTAGCTTGGCGTCACCGAGAGAAGTTTTTTTCATCGAGTGACACTCATATCCCTTGGATTTTACCCTCTACAATTTTGTAAGTACTCATTTGTGTTTCTAGTGCATAAATGAAAGTTTAGGCATTTTTTGATATTTAATATAAAGTCTGTGTGAAGCATAATGTGAGTGCACAATGCAATGAAAATGCAACATAAAAAGACCGAAAATTATCGTTCTTGCCTGTTTTGGCCCCATTTTAAACTTCAGTAAATAAATTTTTATAACAAAATTGTAATGCATTAGCAATTCTGTAGTAGTCTGGTGTGTACAGAACGTTTTTATTGTCCTTCCAGTTCAATGAGAAATTGTCTTATGGTGAATCCCCAAAGAAAAGTCCAAATATCTCTGCATTTTAAAGGGAAAAGTGACTCGATCCAGAGCCAGATCACCTGGAATTGCTTGACAGTAGTGATGAATACTTGTCACAGGATGCAGGGGTGTCAAGTGATGATGAGGAGAAGACAGACCACCCAAAACCCCAAAATTCTCACATGCCAGTGCCAGGCAAGCTACTTAAAATGCAAATTGTGCAGCAAACACAAACATCATGTCCACATCCTCATTTTCCTGTGCCATATGCAAAGTAAATATATACATCAAGAAGGATAGAAATTGCACAAATTAGTGATCTAGAATGATTATTCTTTCTTAGGAAACTCAGGAATGGGGGAATTGAAAGTTATATCCCTTTGCAATGTGTCCATGTTGCTACTTGTTTTCATTTTTTATATTTTTTTCATACTTAAAAAATGTTTGAAAACAATTTTAAATTTAAATGTGTTTGATATTGTCTTTCTGTATAATAAAATTAAAAAAAATAGTTATTTGGTTTTTTATTAACAATTGCAACTTTGCAACTTTTTAAAAATGTTCACCTTAATAGGCAAGACCTACTTTTGTCGGTCTTCTCATATTTGCAATTGATTGAAAACAACTTTCACATATTCCTTTGTATGGGCTCATTTACTTTATATTGAGACACACTATCCACTCATAGGGAAAAAACATTTCAAAATTCGCAATTTCGTTTTTGCCTACCAAAGGATTTTAAGTGAGTGTCTGACCTCACTAGGTCAAGAAATTAGCTTAAGCCGTGGGGAGTATTGGAGCTGCCTCACAAAGACCAGTAACCTGTTGCAGCGTTCTTATTTCTTATGATCTTAACTTCTTATGAGGGCAAATATTCTATTAGTGGGTGGATCTGTGAAGGACCTGCCTAGCATGGGCCAACAGGCTTGCTGCAGTGTTTCTACTTTCTTATGTTCTTAAACGTCCGCTTCTACCACTTCATTTCTAAATTTTATCAAACGCACTGTGTAATCAGCAGCGGTGTAAGAATTCCAACTTCCTATCAGGTTCGTCAGGTTTAAACTGAAACCACTCCTTAACACTCTATCATTCACAATTTTTTTTTACAACTTTATCTATAAATTTTTTTTAATAACTCCAGAAACATCACACATCATAACTAAGACCCGCATTTTTATTCACAAACTAATATGGATTTACTTTCCTCATGGAAACTTTTACCGCAGTTAATGTTACCAGTTTCACAAAATCTGCAATAATAACTATATTGTTTCTCTATCTACCCTATCGTATTACTTTTCCAGATTCATTATTTATCAACTTTTCTTTTCTGGGTGCTGCCAGTTACCAGCTTCAGCGAAACTTTCGATCCACATATTTCCTTGCATTTCCTAAATCTCCCTTGCCCTCTGCAATCATTATTTGTTTTTGTAATCACTCTTTCCGGGAGCTTACTTGGACAGGGTTTCGGAGGTCAAGGCCCCCGCGGCCCGGTCTCAGACCAGGTCTCGATGACAGTTGAGCGCGCCAGGTAAAGTGTATACAGAACTGACTTCCCAAAAAATTCCTATATTCTCCTGTCACCTTTTCCTTTTTTTTTTTCTTTTTTTTTTTTTTTTTTTTTACACAGGGTTGACAAGGTTAAGGATCCCTAGCTTATTGACAAGCTATTTACAGGTTTAAAGGGTTCCTAACTTTATTGGCAACTAAGAGCTGTTTCCTACATCAAACTCATTTGAAAGCATTTTATTGTTATGAGACATACAAATAGGGAACAGGATGAAGTTGGAGCCATCTGTGGCCAGCATTTCATTTGAAACAACTGATTTTTATCTCGTTGACATCATTATGCTGTACGATGTGTTCCATACTCGAGTCATCCTGGGTATGTATGAAACTCAGATGGAGTGATGTTCTGGAGAAGGGTACAGCCAGAGTGAAGTTGCTGCTTTCGCCCGTCTTGGGCAAAAAAAGCTTGTTATCACGCTGTCCTCGAAGTGGATCCAAGTGTGGTATTTTGACAATATTGGCCAGTACATAACAGTAAGGCCACCCACATCCCTCCTATGTTGAAGGCTCTGCTGAAATGACAGATCTATCCAGGATGTGTCCAGGCTAGAGATGAGACGTCTTGCTCTGTTCTCTACTCTGTCAAGCAGTCGCAGATGAGAGGGGGGGCAGGCAAACCAAGAAAGTGGAGCATACTCAAGGTGTGAGCGTACTTGTGCCTCGTACAGGATCTTGCAACCCCTACTGTAAAGCAGATGGCGAGATAAGGGCGAAGTGCTGTAAGCTTCCTCGCTGCCTTTTTGCAAGATTTACAACATGGTTCTTCATGGTTAGTTTGAAGTCAAATTTCACCCCAAGGATATCAACTTCTTCTCCAGGTGCCAACACCCTCCCATTCATCATTAAATACTGCACCAGCATTACCATCATGTGCCTTAGGAAAGATCATTATTTGCGTTTTCTCAGGTGCAAATGTTACTTGCCATCTATTTCCCCAAGCTGATATAGCTCTCAGCTGGTGATTGACGTAGCTTAGAGCCCGCTGGCATTTCTTCTCTTGGATAAGTGAATTCAGTGTACAGTCGTCTGCATATGCATGTGATTCTGGGATGAGATGAAGAAGGTCGTTGAAGTAGACAAATTTCCCTAAAAAATGGAACCCACACGCTTCCTTGTGGAACACTTGCCCCAATAGGATGTCTTGCTGATTCCGTCCATTGAGAACTACACTTAGAGATCTACCATGAAGGTAATCACTGAGGAGACATAGCGTAGAGCCTGCAATTCCCCGTGCTTGAATTTTTCTAAGAGGCCCTGGTGCCACACCCGGTCGAAAGCCCCCAGAAATGTCCAGTGCTACCACACAGCTGACTTTGGATTCATCCAGTGACTGGTGCCACTTAGTGGAGAGGTTTTTAAAAACAGATCAGCAGCAGAGTAACCTTTCCTGAAGCCATATTGACGATCACAAAGTAGTGAGTGGCAGTCAAAAAAACTCAAGGATCTTACCAGTGATTGACAGGAGTGACACTGGTCTGTAGTTTTCTGAGCTGTAAAAGCCCTTGTGGCTTATCGCTTCTTTTTGATTATAATATAATAAGTAGTTGCTGATTTCTGCTCTGCTCTTCTTTTTTTGAACAGGGACTACATTTGCCTCTTTCCATAGAGAGGGCCATTTACACTGTACTAGGCAGTGCTGAAAGATGCGAGTTAGAGGTGCTGCTAGCTGGCTGCAACATCTTCTCAACAATCTCGGCTCAACTTGTCTGGCCCACAGCCTTTTCTTTGGGCAAGCGATTTAAGAAGGAAATGCACCTCCTCCTGCCTTATTGTCACCACTGACAGTTTTGACACAGTTCCTTGCAGCTAGCCAAGGAGGGTCCCTTGCTGGATCAGGAACTTGCATTTTTGGGAGCAAAGTGTTCAGCAAAGAGGTCCACCTCTCTGACTACTATAGAGGGGGTCCCATCCTGCGATTTAGAGGTGGAAAAGAGGGTTTATCAGGCGATAACCTTGTCTGTCCTTGACCAGGGACCACCAGGTTTGGAGCCTACCCTACCTGATCTAGCTTTCTTTTAGTGTCCACCTCCCATTTAGCAAAGGGCCCACTTTTGAACGTCCCCCCATATGCCTACAGGCTTGCGTGTGCAAGTTCCTGTTATAGGTTGTAGGATGTCCTCTTTTACCTTCGTCATGCTTTGTACTTAGCAATAGCAGCCCCCCTACAACGAAAGCCAAACCAAGGCTGATCTGTAGGCTTCGTCACATATTGCCTGTGAGGAATGTGTTCTTTTTGTAGATTAAGGATGTATCCAGTGAAGGCTTTCACTTGGTTTTCAACATCCCCTTGGAGAAGAGCATTCCAATCGGTGTGGCGAGCTCAGAGCAAAGGCTGGCCAATTACCTCTTTCCCAAAAGCCAGGTTGTGCGTATGGACTCCTCAAACCCCGTTCTTTTGGGATCTTAAGTGTCGTAAAAACAGCCCCTTGGGTCAGACGATTCAACGTAGCCGAGGGGTTGACAAGTACTATGCCTTCTGCCAGAAACACTCACTTTCTGGGTGACAGGTGAAAGGTGTTCTCTACAAATTCTTCGGCAGTTTTAATTCATTCAGATACTGAACAAAGGTACAAACCGTTTTTAAAACTTTATCCTCACCTGCTTTTTGCTTTAGGCCTTAATCCCTTTCATCTCTTCGGCTTTTTTTCACTTTCAAACCTACTTACTGTGTCACTCTATACTCACTCTCCACCTCCTCAATCCTAACAAATCCCATTCTTCACTGTTGTTACATGTATCAGTACGTTTTTCTCCCCAGGGAGATATACCTTGCTGAATGCAAGCCTTACCCCTATTTTTTTTTCATTGCTTCTGTTTATGTCCGGGGCATTCTAACGGAAGGTTAGTACTTTTCTTGGTGCTTTAGATGGTATGGTTCTAAACATCACTGGTTGAGATGTCACGTGACGTTTCAAACTAGTGTCAACGAATTTCTTGTAGAAATAATAATTCTCGTAAATATATGATACCTTGTTAACATGTATGTTGGGGATTTTTCAGCAAGTTATAATTAGGTCTTTTTGTACGAGGTATTTTTCCTTCAGCCGAGGGGAGTATAAAGCTTCCAGTTGGCTAGTTAGAATTAGTATTAGACTTTCATTTTACTTCTTATATAAGCCTTATATTCTTTAAATTTTCAATGGTGGGCTGCTGAGTTATTGCCTTTGATGTTAAACTGAGTTAACTTAATGCAGCTTTGTACAGCTCAGGTGACTTCATTTAAGATCTTAAACTTAACACAGACTGATCTTAGTAATGTGGAAACAAACATTTATACCCATTCAGGACATTAATTATAGGAAACGCTTCGTCACGAGTGGTTCCTTTAGTTCTAATAGAGAGGTAACCAGAAGCGAGTGTATATAATGGAAAGAGTCAGGTGGGAAAACCGCTCCTGCCGCTATGTCAACTACTTTCTAGTTTTCCTCTGTATTAGGACTGAAGAAGCCAGTCGTGTCGAAACGTTTTCTATAATTATGTTCTGAAATGTACGTAATGTCCTTTTTCCCCCATCTTGTCGGCATTACCATACCATTACTCTGATCTTGATAATGTTAGCGCCGACCACCAAATGCGACCCCCAGACTGCAAGTTTTTTCTGAGATCTGCCACCACAACACTGACTACAGCTCTCGTCCCCGTCTCCTGTCAATAGAAGGAAAAAAATGGGTGAAAAGATAAAAACTTTCTTTTTTTTACACGAGGGAATTCAGGGGTTGGTTGCAATGCTAGATCTTATTGAAGCAGCATCACCAAGTTAGTAGCGTGAAGGTTTGCAGTTGCAAAGCCCCCGGTTCGAATCTCCTCAACTTTCTTATGTAAAAGAGTTGGCCATCTTCACTTGATTGGTGCACCATTAAGTATCCATGTCTTTTGTACACGCGTTAAGACTGATTTAGTTCCTAAAATAGGGATAAAAGTTAGCACAGCGGTGTATATACACTGAGATACACACTTCTGTGTACACAAGCGGAGATGCGCATCTGTCAGTGCACACCAAAGCACAAACACCTCTCGATAGTCATGTTTAAAACCACTCGATATACTGACAATACACCTCTCGATGTATAGTCATAAAGATACACGACTATAGGAGTATATACACAAATAGATGCACAACTGTCAGTGTATACAGCGATGCGCACCTCTCAGCATATACAGAGAGACAGAACTATCCGTCAGCAAAAACTCAGATACATATGTAAATCTGGGATAGAGGGAAGGATGGGTAGGGGTCCAAGGAAGGCTATGAGGGAGGGAGTAAAGGTGTTAATTGCTAGGGGCTTCAACATTTAGCTGGCTTCTGTGAGAGAGTTAGAGCAGAGTTAATGGAACCAAATATTTTTTTGTGTGTGTGTATGAATTGTTGTGATGTTGGAATGTGAGCACGAAAACATCCATAAAGGAATTCAGGGAAACCGGTTTAGCCGAACTTGAGTTCTGGAGGTGGCAATGCAGTGACTTCGCTCTAAGGGAAAGGTTGGGGAAGTTGCAGTTTGAACTGACACCAAATGAACATCAGAACTGACACCAGAGTGACACTAGAACTGAGATGTCAGCATGCCTCTGGCATAACAGTCAGTGTATTTCCTCACTTTTTCTGGATCTCTGTGGCGCGGTGGCAGTCGGCCAGTTCAACAAAATACATAACTCAGCATATAAGCACACATATACACAACTTTCGTGGTATATGCACTGTATATCTCAGAGAATATACGCTGAGATGCACAACTCGCGGCATATAAACACTGAGTCGCAACTTTAAGTTTATATATAATGAGAGATACAGAACTTAATGTACGCATATACAGAGATATACTCTTCTTCGTGTAAATACACTGCGAGATACATCTCTCGGCTGGAAATGAAGGAGATTAATAATCTTTGATCTATTGTACCAATGTATTCATACCTGCTTTTTATAAAGCTCCAGCTGTTCTGCATTATATTTTAAAGTTCCGTTCACATCTTCCACCCTGGACCATACCAGACAACTGAAGTCCCTTAGTGTGTGTGTCCTTCATTCAGTTACAATTGTTCCAGGTATCGATGGATATTTTCAACTGATACTGCCGTCTGGAACCTATGTCTTTTAGCATCCTTAAAACTACTCCAGTCCTTAACGTAATAAGTTGTGGGAGACTAAACATGGATGCTGTATTATCCACAGTTGCCCTGAATCCGAGTGAAACTTTTATTTTCTCGTCAGATATATTAAACAAAATGGCCTCAATATTTTAATCCAAGCTTCTACTTTGATATTTCTTTCAGTGGGATTCCTCGGCAAATCTTCTACTTGAAATTTTGGCAAATTTCCAAGTATGGCCTATCAACATTACTGTCCACACACAAGACTTCCAGCACTACTCTCTGGGGGCCCCGA
>NW_026474745.1:0-10889 GCF_026875155.1 Cherax quadricarinatus
AATGTAAATTATGTGATCAGGCATTGGCACCTCTTGAACACATGTGCTTAATTGTCCACTTTTTGAGGAATACAGAGACAGACAGCATAAAAACCTATGTGCCATTCAAAAATATTTATTAAGAAAATAAGATACCAGATTACTAACCCAAATTTTCTTTAAATTTGCTTTAACAGATAAGTGAACTATAGATATGTAGAATAAATCCTAGATTCCTGTTAACCCTTTTGGGGGCCAGTTCCAACCTTTTGTGTACCATTGCCTCGCGCTACGTCCAAAAAGGGATGGATATGGGGTGCACAATAAACACCCACTACGGGGGAAAAAATCTAAAAAAAAAACTTAAACCGTCTTGTAGAAATTGCACCTACTAATGATGCGGGGGGGGACACGGGTTGTTGAGTGACAACCCAACGACTAGTTCTTCACAAAATCTTACCTTGAATAGTCACCCGATGATAGGAATGCAGGTTCTTCACCACGCAAAGATGGGGTAGTTTCCGTATGTAACTACAATTAATTGGTGGTAATTACAAAGTGACGTCTCCAGATTTTTTGTGAGCCCATCTCCTTAAACACTTTTTTTTGGTTTGTAGATGACCCGAGCGCATTCAACTAAAAAAGAGAAAAAGGGTTTAACCCCTGTTTAAGAAAGCACTTTCCAAATATAATGAAGGTACTAAAAAAAATTGGTGATTTAAAGTAAACATGGAAAAAGGGCAGAAAGGGGAATAAGTTTATTTTTGGGTCAAAAGTGAAGTTTTTCAACCCAATATATCAACTAAATAGGTCAGCGGTTTATTTCAGTTGGCTGGGAGCTGTGGGCAAGTGATTACTGTTTGGGGCGGAGCCCCACACGTACCTTTTTCGGGGGGGAGAAAAAGGGGGGATAACGGGGGCTAGACTGACCCTACATTAACAAGAGCTGGCAATCAAAATTTCGTCACATATATTCGCTCTCTCTCCATCTGTTGAACTTTTTTTCCTCACCCCCTTTCCCATGCAAAATGATATCAGGGTTAAAAAAAAGAATAGGCAGGAAAATGTTCTAAACTCGGAAAGTCGTGTAAGGTCCAAACATCTACTGACTGCACGACTTAACCCGTAAAAAAAATAATTGGATAAACCATTGATAAACAATTAAAATTTAAAAAAGTTGGGGGGCCCAATGTCCACCCAAAAGAGGCGACTGTTGGGTTTCCCCTTAAAATTTTTTCTGGTAAAATCAAAGGTTTCTGATCCGTTTCTAAAATGAATTTTTTCCCCAGTAAGTAAAATTTAATTTTGGAATACCCCACAAGGGCCAAACATCCTTTTCTATGATGGATATTTCTTTTCTGCAGGAAAAAGTTTCGGCTTGGGAAAGAAACGGGAAGGGTTACCAAAAGGTACTGCAGTAACACGCACCAAAAACCCCGGAAATTGGAGCTCAGTCCCCTAAACAAAATTTTTAAAAACACGGGAAAAAAAGTAAATAAAATTTCGAGAAGTTTTTTTTAATTTCTTTAAATTTTCTCGAGCTACTCAGAAATTTTCAAGGGTTCCCACAACTTTTTAAAAAGTTGATAAGTGCCTGAAGATCATAAAGTTGGGGATAACCGTGCAAAAAATTTACAGAACCAAGTAACGCGCATGAGTTCTTGGGTTTTGGGGGAATTTAAACCTCAATAAAGCTTTGTCTACTGGGGAAGGCTGCAGAGAGTTTCGAAAGAATCAATCCGAGTATCTAAGTTTAATACCAAGGAAGCATTTTTTCGTTTTTCAGTGAGGCCATGTGGCATAAACCCACACAAAAAAAATGATGTCAAAGTTTGGATAGCTCGCCCACGTGGATGTCTTAAAGTAAAGTTATCAAAAAAACTGAAACATTTGGCATATTACCCCCAAAACCTTTCTCATCATCTCACGAGGTAGACAAGCAGTTAAAACCCAAACGAAGGGATAATTCTATACGCATAAGTCTTTGGGGGAGGAAAAATGGTGTACTGCTTAGAAGAAGGACTAACATTGCTTGATACATGCTTGTGCAATATCAAGCTCGAAAAAAGAAAGAGTCATAAAATTTTTTTAGACGATCAAATTTAAAGGGGATAGGGTCAGCTCCTACCCAATTACAGCTTAATCCTCTGAAGTCAATAGAATCTTATGAATTATCCTCCTTATTAACCCTGAACGGGGACAATAGCAGATACTGAAAGGTTTAATGATTTTAGCTTTAAAAATCGATCTACCTCTCGGTCAAATGCTCCCTAAGGGGAACTGGAAAGGGTATAATTTCTGTTTGATAGGGTTGTCCATGACAAGCAATCTTATGGGCACCAAAGGTGACACCTGGGAAAACGTAAAACATCTAAAAATTACTCACACATTGAAATATTCCTGTTTCTTATGGTCATCCAAACCCTTAAATTAATGTTTTTTGCACCGAGTGGTCAAGAGTCACCAAGTCATGTGTTTTTTTGCCCCAGCTATTTAGGGGTGTCATTTGCACACCCTTACACTCCCCAGTTGTCTTATCAAGTTTGTGTGGAAAAAATAAATCAAAGTTATTCAGGCAGTTAACCGAATTTCTTCGAAATATTTTTTTGGAATGTTGAATGAAAAAGCTTGGGTTTCCCCTTGATTCTAGAGGTAATAAACTTTCCCAAATTTTTTAAAATACCTTTATTCGGCCTTTCCCAAGCTCAAAAAATTTATTTGTTTTTATTTGGTAAAAGTACCAAACTTCACCCCCTACTTTAAAAAGTTCTCCCCCCTGACTTTTAATATCAAATGGTTTTTGTACTGGTCCATTGATAAGTTTAAAATTTTTTCAAAAACTATATCAGAGGTTCTCCCAAGTTTGGATCTAAGGTCAAGGAGAAACTGTTTAGAAGACTAAACCCCCAAGCTTTTATATCCTCTTAGCCCCCCATAAGTCATGAAGGATTGAAATGGACCTCTCCCTTTTCTCCCATGAAATTCAAAAGGTGAAAACCCCAAAGAGTCACTGGGAACTTCCTCAGGGCAAACAAAGCAAAGGGTGGGAAAACGTCCCACTCCTTAGGTTTAAAGGGGAGCAAAGTTTCCTTAAAAGGACTTGAAACCAAATGCTGGCGCTAAATTTTCCCCTTTCCCATTACAACGGGAGAATGGGTTGTGAAGAAGGCTTCACTCCCAGAATTTTGGTAGAGATTTGCTTTAAAAGTCAGATGTAAATTTGTCCCAGGGGTTTCAACAAAATTTCTCAGGGGGGCCCAACTCTGGAAAAGTGGAAAAAAAGGGCTTAAGCCACCTCTGTCGGTTATTTTTTTAAGGGTACGTTTCAGGGAAATAGAACATAATCAACTAATGTTAATAAAAATCTTGTCCCCCGATGAAAGTGGTGAAAAGGACCAACAAGTCAATGCACTTTTTCAAGGGTACAAAAAAATGATTGGCATTTTGACCTTTATACTCCCCTGGTCCTGGGGAGGATGCAGTTGGCAAACTTTACACGATCTAAAAGGTAGTATATCTGGGCTTTTTGGGCCAAAATTGGTTTTCCCTAATTTTATTAAAGGGTTTTTTACAATGCGAGAAATGTCCGGGCCCCTGGAGGTCATGAGCCATTTTAAGAACAGTCTCTCTGCATTGACTTGGAACAGCTAAGATGGAATAATCTATCTCATATAAATTTTAAATTTTTTGAATACTGACTTATACAAGATACCTTTTATATATTCAAATTTATATGAAAAGTTTTTCCTTTGGATAACTTTATTTTGTCTAGCTGCATTATGGCAATTTTGAAGAGAAGGGCAATTACGTTGTAAATTGACAAAGGAGTCCTTCGATATATCTAAAGGCTTAAAGTCAGGGAAAATCAAAGGATGGACAGTAGTAGAAGCCTGGGCTTTGGTGTGAGCCCTAGTCAAGACATTTATAGTATCGGAGGCGATATCCTCACTTTCATCTAACAAGTAAACCGGTGACCCTACTACCTCGCTTTCGAGAGTAGCATCACTGGTTTTTAATCCAACATGAATCTCACGAGACATTGCCTCCTCTGAACTTTCGAGGGGCTTCTCTGACTCTACAGGAAGAGGATCTGAAAAGCTTATGTCCATCTTTGGTGATGAAAGGTCAGCCTCAGAAGGAAGAATGGCACCTTTTACATTACCTATTAGTATGGAGCAAGAAGTGATGGGAGCTAGTACGACTTCAGACCAACCTGTGAACCATTTAGACCTGATGAAACAACGGATGGTAAGAGATTCATGACTGTGACCAATTCCTGAGCTCTCTATCCAAAATTCGAACAAACGAGTGTTACCTGTAACTGCTGAAAGTTTTGGCCATGCTGTAAGGTGGCATATCTGAAATCTTTCCTATAAGAATTAGTCGTCTTTTGGTATGCTTTAAGGATTGCCTTTTTAAGTAGGTTATAATTACATATGATAACCTGCGACGAAGTTGCATAGATATTCAAAGCTGTACTGAAACTAACATACCTAACCTGGTAGCCCAGGTGTCAGCAGGCCATTCACAGAGGGTAGCGGTATTTTCAAACCTGATAATGTATGAAGTAATGTCTCCACCCTCTGTGAAGGGAGGTAAATTAGGTGTTGGAAAATGTGCACTAGCTGCATGATGTTCAATTACTCCTTCCTCTAATTCTTGTTGTGTAAAAGTTAAACTTTTTTTTTCTCTAATTCAAGGTGAGATTTTTCGAGCTCGCGATCTTTCTCTCTTGCAGTTCATTCTCTCTAGCTTTTTCCTCACATTCTCTAGCTTTTTCCTCAACTTCTCTGTCTTTTGCTCTTTCCTCAAGTTCTCTTAACCTACCTTGTTCCTCACATACTTTAGCTTCTCTTTCCCCACAAATCAACTATCACTCTCTTTTTTCTCCTCTCTTTCTCTTTCTGTTTTTCTTGATTTTCCTCTTTCAATTCAATCTCTCTCCTTTTTCTCCTCTCTCTCGATTTTCTCTCTCTCCTTCTTCTCCTCTCTCTAAAGGTTCTCTTTCTCCTTTCATTCTCTTTCCTGGATCTTAGAGCTAATGAAAGCTTCTAAATTTTTCCCAGTTATTCCTAACTTGCTCTGTGTTCATCCAAAACTGGTATTCCTCCATACTTGCAAGAACTTAAACTACCAGGGGAAAGTGAAACGGATATATCAAAGAAAATGGAAGGTTCAATCCCTGCTTCGATTAAACAGTATGTGTGAATGAAAACGGAGGGTTCTATGCTGGCTCCGACCAAACACAAGTAGAATTTTGGGGGCTCTTGACCAACAATCTTCTCACCAAAAATCAAGAGTGCCCTACAACAGTTCCCTTGATATAAAAAATAGAGCTCAATGAAACAACTTGTAACTGGAAAATCTTGGGTCCCTATAGTCTATTCCTCCAAATCGCTTCAAGCTCAAAAATAAAGGTGACAGAATTAACTAGTAATATCCTGCCTTACTTGACTTAAAATAAAATTGGACTAAATTCACCAAATCTTTTTAAAAACCGTACTGTAGTCCTCCCATAAGAATGATTACTCAGGGGTGGAAACCCAAACTGTGGTATGCAGCATTGATTCCAAGGGTAGATTCGAGATGGATTTTGAATCTTGACCCAATCGAGTTTATCCGGCAAGGTCGCCACTTGTGAAGGCTTACTCAGCCCTGTAACAACTTCATTGAATTTTTTAAGGCTGGCCCCCTCCTCGGGAAAATTAATAAAAAATAAAAAAGAAATAAAAAATTCAAAAAGATAAACACTCATTATTTGAAATGAAAGAAAAAACATGAAAATGACGTGCACCCCAACTTGAAAGAAAAATGGAAAATGAAAGGGAAAAAAAATGCCATTTGAATTCAACGCTAAATATACAGTTTACGGGGTGTCTGGTTGAGGTTACACCGTCCCTTGTAGAGTTTGTAGCCTTTTCGATGAGTGGGGGGTTCCAGGTTTTAGTGAAAACCCCCAATATAGTTCTTCACAGGTCTTAGCCTTAAATAGCCCCTTCCAATAAAACAGGAACGCAGGTTCTTTCCCACTACAAAGATGGGGGGTTGTTGTCTGCTGTCCCTACAGTTAATCAGGGGTAGATCAAAAAGTACGTCTCGGACTTCAGTCTGTCTCCTTCAACACTTTTTTTTTGGTTGGGAGATGACCCCTTTCTGTCATTTCCAAGAGTTTTTGCTGGAGCTTGAGTAAGTGATTACTGTTTGGTCCAAGCCCCCACACGTTTTTACCTTTCGGGTGGAGAAAGGGGGGGGAGGGGGGGAGGGATAGCGGGAGCTAGACGACCCTCCTTTAAAAAAGCCCGGGAATCAAACTATTGTCACCATAACTCTCTTGATACTCCTATCTGTTTAACTTTTTTTTTCCCCACATTCAGTTTTTATACAAAAAGTTGCTTTTATGTTGGAGAAACTGGGGACTTCTAGTACTTTTTATGATGATAAAGCCCTGGATGGTCCTTCCATATCACTGTACTTTAATTTTCCCCCTTTGTTCCTAACTACACCATATAAATTTTTTTTGGGATACTTATTAGCTAAGGTATGGGGACTGGAGGTAGAATGTTTACTGGGGTTTTGTTTCTGTTGAGCTATACTGCAGTTTCTACCAGCTCTACAATATGCGAGTTTCGTAAAACTCTATCTTTTTATTTCCAAAGTTTCACGGTGACCTTGTAATATTTTATTATTAAAATCCTAGATTTTTTGTTGTTCCATAAATTTGTATCTATGGTAAGTCAGGAGTACAGAGCAGGCAAAAGTCTAGAGCAGTTGTTGAAAAGCAAATGAGAAATTAATTCAAGAGAATTGAGTATGAGGGTCAAAATGGGTGGGTGGCTCCTGTATTTTACATGGAAGAGGAAAGAGAGAGAGAAAGAGCCTCTGAAAAGCCACAAGAGTCACAGATGAAACCCCCTGAGGAAATGAGTCAGCATTAAAATTGACGAGTAAACAGAAGTGGAGGCTGTAAGAAGATCACCAGAATGCAACATCTTGGAATATAATTCCCTAGGAGAGATACAAAAACAGACTGTGTTACAATAATTCAAGTAGATGTGTGTGCAGTGTAATGAAAGTGGGTGGTGGTATAGTATACCAGTGCAATAAGAAATGCACTTTCATTGAAGGTTCCAACAGGAAAAGTATCTGATGAATATAATATCATATAGCCCGAGACAGGATGGATAACAGCAGAGCATAATTTTTTTTCTTGTAAATAAACACAAAGGATAAACTGCGAAAGCAACACTTGAAGTTCACCCCGGTTAGCTATGAGGCCTCAGATATTCCACTGTAAATAAGCTATGATTCGCAAAGAGAAAGATACATACAAGATTCCCACCAAGGCAGGGTGGCCCGAAAAAGAAAAACTTTCACCATCATTCATTCCATCACTGTCTTTGCTGAGGTGTGCTTTTTTTTTTTTACCCCCCCCCCCCCCAACTTTTTTTTTGTTACAGTTTTTAAACTGCAACATTAACACCCCTCCTTCAGAGTGCAGGCACTGTACTTCCCATCTCCAGGACTCAAGTCCGGCCTGCCGGTTTCCCTGAACCCCTTCATAAATGTTACTTTGCTCACACTCCAACAGCACGTCAAGTATTAAAAACCATTCGTCTCCATTTACTCCTGTCAAACACGCTCACGCACGCCTGCTGGAAGTCCAAGCCCCTCGCACACAAAACCTCCTTTACCCCCTCCCTCCAACCTTTCCTAGGCCGACCCCTACACCGCCTTCCTTCCACTACAGACTGATTACACTCTTGAAGTCATTCTGTTTCGCTCCATTCTCTCTACATGTTCGAACCACCTCAACAACCCTTCCTCAGCCCTCTGGACAACAGTTTTGGTAATCCTGCACCTACAAACTAGAAAGGTTAGAAAATTGTACATGTGGAGGGAGCAGAAAACGAATGAGCAGTAAATTCAATTCAATTCAATTCAAAGTTTATTCTCTATAAGGATTACAATGCTGAGTTTAAGAAATTTGGTTTATTGTGAGTTTTAATGTAGTAAAATTTTGATTACGAGTGTTACCATCTAGAGAAACACTTAGATGGGCTAGGAATTTCGGGCATACTTAGTTTTATTCTTAATTGTAAAATATTACAAATTATGAGGTAAGTTGGTATTATGGCTAAGTGACTAAATACTAGTTTGTAAGTTTAGCAATGTGAATGCTTTTGTTTTGGCACAAGTACATAGTTTCTGTGGTATTGGGGTATCACCGGATTCATTATTTAATGATTGAGATTAATATTTTCTGTTTTTGGTCAAATGAGTGAGTTGAGTGTAAGTGTGAACCACCAGGGTGGTATTCGTGTAGTTAGTTGACGGGGTGTATCAGGGGAGATAAGATGTTTTCTAATGGTGTTTGAAGGTGATGAATGTGTCTGCAGTTTCTAGAGTTTCAGGTAGGTATTCCAGATTTTAGGGCCTTTGACATACATTGGAATTTTTGTAAAGGTTTCAGTCGGGACACGGGGAATGTCGTAGAGATGTTTGTGTCTGTGTTTATGCCTGTGAGTTCTGTCACAGCTCTCAAGAAGCTTTTTAGGTCAAGGTTGATATTAGATAGAGTTTAAGAGGGACCCGTGTATATGTAGAATGCACAGTAGTAGTTGTGGATGTTGAACTGGGAAAAGTTTAGGTCTAGAAGAGTGGGGGGGGTGTTGCCAGGGATGGGATTTAGTGATTATTCTTTCTGCGCTTTTTGTTTGTCTGGTGTTATTATTGGCTTTAGGTGTGTTGCTGCAGTTGATCCCAAGCAACCAAATAGCTAGGTTGAGGTATGCATAAATAAGTGAGTGGTATAGGTGTGAAGAAGGCATTTTGCGGCACGTAGTATCGTATCTTGGAGAGGGATCCCAACCGTTTGGATACTTTTTTGGTTATATGCTGGATATGGGTGCTGAAATTCAGGTTGTTGTCAATGTATAAGCCTAGGAATTTTCCCACATTATATCTGGTAATTAGAGTGTTGTCAATCTTAATGTTAATTTGTGCATCTTCCTGCTTGCTACCAAACGTAATATAGGTAGGTATTTTCAGTGTTTAAGCGTAAGTTTATTGGCTGTCATCCAATTCGATATTTTAATCAGCTCCTCATTCACAATGGTAGTTGAGGGTGGCAAAGATTTAGGGGGAGTAGATGACATAAGTGTGTTCATCAGCAAAGAGATGAGTTTCAGGTGTTGGGATACGTTGGTTAAGGTCATTGATGTATATGAGGAAGAGCAGGGAGGGACCAAGGACACTCCTGCGGAACTCCAATATCAAGTGGCCGTGTGTTGCTGATGCTGTGTCTTTAATGGTGCCGTACGATACCTATTAGTAATGTCCCAAGATTTGAATAAGCAAGCGCATGGCTTCATATACGTATGATTCAAGTTTGTTGGAGTAGGATTGTGTGTGTTACTGTGTCAAAGCTGTTTTAGGTCAATAAAAATTCTAGTGGATATTCCTTATTTTCAACTGTGTAAAGAGTCTAGCATTTTTATGTTTGCATATTAGTCTTTTATTTTCTGAACCCAAATTGGCAGGGGTTGGTATGTTTTGGTTTAAATGAATAAGTTCCTGTCCCGATTTCTCAAAGATTTGGATGAAAGGGTAAGTTAGATTTGGGCCCTATAGTTTTAAGTTTTTTGGGTCCCCACCTTTAGATTGGTGAAACCTTGCATTTGAGTGTTTGGGGAAAGGTGTAGTCTTAGTGATTTTTAAAAAAGAAATAAAATTTGATGAAAAGAAGGGGCCCCCTGCTTGTAAGTAAGGGGGGACAGGAAGTTTTCCCGAGTTTTTTTTAAAGTGATTTTTATAACCCAAATGACTTCGTGGGTCAGTTGGTGGATAAAAGGAAATTTAGGGAAATTCCCCTCTGGTAGCCCCCGGCATGGGATTGGTATGTGGGTTTTTTACTGGGAGATTAGATTTGTTTGAGAAGAAGTCGTTTATCTTGTTAGTGTGTCAGTGGGGTTTTTGGTGTTTATTGGTTTAGTTAGGACAATTTCTGGTTTTTTCAGTTTTTGGGTCCTAGATTTGGAGGTGTTTTCCCGGGCTTTTTTTTTTCTCCCTTGTGTTGTGAATCTTGGGGTAGTATTTTGTTTGGGTTTTTTATTTCTTTGGTGAGGGAGAATAGTGTTTAGATCTTTTTGTATTAAGCCCCTGTTTATTTTCTTTTATATTGGTGTTTTTTGCAAAGGTTTTTAAAAGGGGGGTTAGATGGGAACCCCGGTTTGTTTGTGTTGTTTTGTTTTTTGGACATGTTTGTTGTATGTTTAAAAATTTTTTTAAGAAAAAATTCTGTCCGTCTCAATAAATTGGCCCTTGGAGAATTCTGTAGGAATAAAGTCTTAGGAGCTGTGACTTCCTTTCGAGGCCTTCGGGTCAAAGAGACTTTTTTGTATTCAAGTGGTGGTTTTATGTTTGTCAGAGGAGGTGGGGGATGGTTGTAGGTATCTGTGATTTTTCCCCGATTTAAGGGGGGTGATATTGGCCATATGTGGGCTATTATGGGTTTATTTTCTCGTGAGTGGTTGGTTTGTTTTTGTTGGTATGAGAAGTGTGTTGTTTTATTTTTGTGAAATGTTTGGTGTCATCTAGTAACCAAGGGTTTATGTTGAAATCTCCCCTAAGAGAAGGGGGTTTTATTTGTTGTTTGTTATTTGTGACTTTTTTTTCTCCTGAAATTTGGGATGTTTGTGTGAGGTATCGGTAAAAGGCACCCTTTTTATAGGCGTTTAGGTTTTTTACATAAAATAGCAAAAATGTATTCCCATACATCTAAGCAAATGGTGCTAAACAAGATAATTGGTTAGAGTAATAGATTTAATACCCCCCCTTGGGGTTTTTTTTGAGTTGTGAAATTTTGTGTTACTGGTAGAGGGTAGATATCATTTTGTCCCGTTAAAGGCAGG
>NW_026474746.1:0-10647 GCF_026875155.1 Cherax quadricarinatus
AAAAAAAAAACTACAGACCAATAGCACTAACATCCCATATCATAAAAATCTTTGAAAAGGTCCTAAGAAGCAAGATCACCACCCATCTAGAAACCCATCAGTTACACAACCCAGGGCAACATGGGTTTAGAACAGGTCGCTCCTGTCTGTCTCAACTACTGGATCACTACGACAAGGTCCTAAATGCACTAGAAGACAAAAAGAATGCAGATGTAATATATACAGACTTTGCAAAAGCCTTCGACAAGTGTGACCATGGCGTAATAGCGCACAAAATGCGCGCTAAAGGAATAACAGGAAAAGTCGTCGATGGATCTATAATTTCCTCACTAACAGAACACAGAGAGTAGTCGTCAACAGAGTAAAGTCCGAGGCAGCTACGGTGAAAAGCTCTGCTCCACAAGGCACAGTACTAGCTCCCATATTGTTCCTCATCCTCATATCCGACATAGACAAGGATGTCAGCCACAGCACCGTGTCTTCCTTTGCAGATGACACCCAAATCTGCATGACAGTGTCTTCCATTGCAGACACTGCAAGGCTCCAGGCGGACATCAACCAAATCTTTCAGTGGGCTGCAGAAAACAATATGAAGTTCAACGATAGGAGTGATAGGAGTGAATGGAGACAAATGGTTTTTAATACTTGACGTGCTGTTGGAGTGTGAGCAAAGTAACATTTATGAAGGGATTCAGGGAAACCGGCAGGCCGGACTTGAGTCCTGGAGATGGGAAGTACAGTGCCTGCACTCTGAAGGAGGGGTGTTAACCCTTTCAGGGTCCAAGGCCCAAATCTGGAGTCACGCACCAGTGTCCAAGATATTTCAAAAAAAAAATTTGTTATTTTTTCTTATGAAATCGTAGAGAATCTTTTTGTGAAGGTAATAAAACAAAAAGTACGAAAATTGGTGGAAAACTGACGAAATTATGCTCTCGCGAATTTTGATGTGTCAGCGATATTTACGAATCGGCGATTTTGCCGACTTTGACTCCCATTTTAGGCCAATTACATTATTCCAATCAACCAAATTCTTAGCTATTTCACTAGTATTACTTCTATTCTATCGATTGAGCACAAGAAATCGCCAAGTCAACTGTTTCAACTACAAAATAAAGTGATCGAAATTGTTAATTTGGCCAATTTAACACAAAGTTCAAAATATTCCAATTTCAAAATAGGGTCCAGAATGAACAATGTAGGCATTCCTGGCACTAAACTAACATTTCCTCTGTTCATTAGTTATGTTTTGAGGCTTTACAAATAAATTCCATTTTGATTTTTTTTCACATAATGAATTTTTATTCACACCAAAAATATAGAAGATTTACTGTTATGCAATACTGTAATAATTGTATAAATACATCACCATATTTGTGAATGTATAATTAGACCCACCAGCTGACGTGTATTAGACGTGTGAGGTCGTTTGTTTACTCTTGAATATCGGCAAAAATTTAACATTTCCGCTACTTTGAGCTCAGTTTCAAGCCATTTCCAATGCTAAAACCAATCAAAATCATCTCTATTTCTGTAATATGTCTTCCATTCTATCAAATGAGACCAAGAAATCGCAAATACAACTATAAAAAACATACTAAAAAACACTGCAAAGTTGCTGTTTTAATCGAAAAATCATGATTTCATTTTTTTTCTCTCATTATCCACAGTGTGCTGCAGGATCTGTTTTATGTGGTGCACACATACCACATAGATGTATTCTCTCATATCTAGGCCCAAATGTACCACTCACAGTTTATCAGAGTGAGCTGAGCTCATGGCGTAGATCTACGGTTTGGACCATGAACGTAAAGCCGTAGATCTACGGGACGGACCCTGAAAGGGTTAATGTTGCAGTTTAAAAACTGATGTGTAAAGCACCCTTCTGGCAAGACAGTGATGGAGTGAATGATGGTGAAAGTTTTTCTTTTTCGGGCCACCCTGCCTTGGTGGGAATCGGCCAGTGTGATAATAAAATAAAATAATGGTAAACATGAGGAAATTAAATCTTCATCAGAGTACAAAACAAATTCTGGCCACAAAATAGAGCGAAACACCAACGTCAAAGACCTGGGAGTGATTATGTCGGAGGATCTCACCTTCAAGGACCATAACATTGTATCAATCGCATCTGCTAGAAAAATGACAGGATGGATAATGAGAACCTTCAAAACTAGGGAGGCCAAGCCCATGATGACACTCTTCAGGTCACTTGTTCTATCTAGGCTGGAATATTGCTGCACTCTAACAGCACCTTTCAAGGCAGGTGAAATTGCCGACCTAGAAAATGTACAGAGAACTTTCACGGCGCGCATAACGGAGATAAAACACCTCAATTACTGGGAGCGCTTGAGGTTTCTAAACCTGTATTCCCTGGAACGCAGGAGGGAAGATACATGATTATATACACCTGGAAAATCCTAGAAGGACTAGTACGAACTTGCACACGAAATCACTCACTACGAAAGCAAAAGACTTGGCAGACGACGCACCATCCCCCAATGAAAAGCAGGGGTGTCACTAGCACGTTAAGAGACCATACAATAAGTGTCAGGGGCCCGAGACTGTTCAACTGCCTCCCACACACAAAGGGGGGGATTACCAACAGACCCCTGCAGTCTTCAAGCTGGCACTGGAAAAGCACCTAAAGTCATTCCTTCGCCGGGGCTGTGGCCGTACTTTGGGTTTGCGTGCAGCCGCACAACACCGGTTGATCAGGCGCTGATCCACCGGGAGCCTGGTCACAGACCGGGCCACGGGGGCGTTGACCCCCCAAACCTCTCCGGGTAAACTCCGGGGAAAGAGACTGAACATCCCTGCAACACCCACTTTTCCAAATCCATAAATACAAAAAAAATTTATAAAAACAGTACAGAAGGGGTCACATAACCAAGACCAAAAAAAACAACTCGCAATCTAACCAGCCTGATAAGAGGGAAAAAAAATTGTATTATGAAAACAGATTATCCAAACTTACGAGGTGAATAAAAAAACCTGGAAGACCCATCAGAAATTCGGGGAACAAAAAAGATATCACGACATACAAAAATAAAATTGCAAAATCAGATGAACCCCAAACTCCCACCAACAAAAACACAACAACTCAATAAATTTTTCTCCACATGGGGTCAAAGCCTTGCCAATAATACCCCAACCAGATACCCCACCAAAGACCCCTCACGGCAACTACCCAAACAAACGTTCCAGCCCGACTAACCCATACGAAGTCCCCTTATTTTTAACGCACTAAAAAACAAGCAAGATTTAAAAAACCTCCCAAACCCTTTATATAAAAAAAACACACAGTAATACCAATCATTGCAACACTCTTTAACAAATCCACTGAATCCTCCACCTTCCCTACAGTTCTCAAAATAGCAAGGGTAAAACCCCCATCCAAAAGGAGGAGACCAAACAGAGTGAATAACTATGGGCCAAAAAACCAAATTTACCCCCTCCTAAAAAAACTTCAAAAAATTTAATTCAAAACGAATCCACCCTACCCATCTCCCATAACTTTCTAAACCCCTGCCAATTTGGATTCAGGCCCAATAAAAAAACTAATATCTTTTATCACATGCTAGAACATATATACACTGCAATAGAGAAAAAAGAAGTCCCCCGGGGTCTTCATGACTTACGTAAGCTTTGTACAGTTGACCAGACTTGCCCACGTAAAATTGTCACACAATGGTATAGAGGGCATTCTCTCAACAACCTAAAGTCTTACCCAGAAACAAAAGCCAATAGTGTACGCAAAGGGGGCAACCTTTTTCCGCAAAAACCCATAACATTTGGTTCCCCAGGGAATGCCCTTTGGGCCCCTTCTCTTTCCCTATCATAAATGACCCCAAATGCTTCGCAATTACTCAAACCCACACTTTTTGCAGATGACACCACAACCCCTTCTCTCACCCGGCCCATCACGCAACCAATACGTAAACACCGAATTCAGAAAATATCTCCGGGATGAAAAACAAACTTACACTAAACTTTGACAAAACCATTTCATTATTTTGGTAGCAGAGCTACAGATGTCCTCTTAACATAACAAAAACGGATCACTATCAAAAGCTACAGAGGAAAAAACTGGGAATCCCCTCGATAAAAACCAATTTCATACACATAACAACAAATTTCTAAGAAAATTTCCAAGACTGGGGCATACTACGAAATACGGTACTATTTCCACAGTCGCCCTCCTTTGGCCCTTTATCACCCCTTTTTATTTTACCCTATCTCACCTATGGAATTTTGCAGGGGCTCAAAAAAACTAACCATCTCAGACCATAATTACCCAAAAAAAGGGCTCATTCGAATAAAAAAATTCTCACACAGGCACACATCCCCAATATTAAAAACACCAACCTACTTCACCATACAAAACACCAACTTTTATTGCACTTATTACTTTGAGAACATTTAAACTCTGATATTAACCCCCCTCAAACATCCCTTCCCAAACCCAACAGAAACATGACCAAATACAAGGCACAGACACTTTTGATTTTCCTTGGTCCATCTCACCTATCAAAAACTCAATGCCATAAAAGGCCCTAAAAGGAATTCATTACCTGTAAAAAAAAGAAACACTCCCTTTTTTTATAATTCAAGTCCTTCTCAAATTTAACTTACTCACCAAAAAAAAATAAATACTGATAACTGAACCAATAAATTGTAAAACCTAAAGTTACCAAATTATATCAACAAATTTAAACCTAACTTTGTTTTTTTTTTTAAATACACTACCTAACAAAAAACCCCTTTCTACTGAATGAACAGAAATGCATGCAACCAAGGCCCCTTTTTGAATACCATTTTTTTTAAGTTACGTTACAAAATGTTTTATCACGACATCATTGCTTATTATCTTAATTAAAACCAGCCCTAATGCTATGCATAAAGGGGGTTTTGGCATCTGCTCTTCCCTGTATTTTTTGTACCCGTTTTTATGCAAAAATTTTCTAAATAAATAAACAAAAACGTGACAATAATAACGTGACAACAGTAACTGTGACAACAGTAACAGTGACAACAAACAGTAATGTGACAAAAATAACGTACAACAGTAACTGGAAAAAACTGACAACGTAATTTGTGACAACATAACGAACAGTGACAACATACTGCAATTAACTGTGACGGACAACAGTAACTGACAACAGTAACGTGACAACAATAACTGTGACAACAGAACTTACAAAACGAAACAGTACGGAAAACATAACAGTAAACGTGAAAACAGAAACAAACGTGACAATAACTGGACAACAGTAACTGTGACAACAATAACTACAACAGTAACTGGGACAACATAACGTGACAATAACTGAAACAAACTGTGACAACAGAAACAAAAACGTGACAACATTAACGAAACTTGAAAAACAGTACAGAACGTGACAATAACAGGACAACGTAACAGTGAAAACATAACTGTGACAAAGAAACTGAAAACAGAAAGTGAAAACAGTAACGGACAACAGTAACTGCCCAAAAACATAACTGGACAACAAACTTGAAACAGTAACTGTGAAAACAAAAACTGACATTAACATAACTGTGACAACAGAAACATACAACATAACATAACTGAAAAAACTTTTGACACAGAAAACAGTAGCGGTGACAACATAACAGAAACTGACAACATGACAACAGAAACGTGAAAACAGTAACTGCAACAGTAACTGACAACAGTAACGTGACAACAGAAACTGTACAACATAACTGTGACAACATAACAGTAACTGTGACAACATAACAGTACCGGATTTTACCGGGAAAGAGTTCGGGGGCCAAACCCCCCGGGGCCCGATCGGGGACGGGCCCCGGGGGTCAGAGCCTATCAACCAGGCGTTACTGCTGGCTCAGAAAACCCAAACTACGAGCCACACCCGCGATCGGGCCCACTTTAGGTGCTTGTCCATGCCACTTGAAGACTGCCAGGGTCTGTTGTAATCCCCCCTTTTTATGCTGGAGGGGTTGAACAGTCTCGGGCCCTGACACTAATTGATGGCTCTTTTCGTCTAGTGACCCCCTGTTTTTTATTTAGGGGATGTTGCTCGCTGCCAAATGCCAAGTCTTTTGCTTTCGTATGAGTGATTTCGTGGCAAGTTTGGGACTAGCCCCCCTAGGGTTTTCCAGGTTTTTAAACATTATCTCTCCCGCCTGCGTTCCAGGGAAAACAGGGTTTTTAGGAAACCCCAAGTGCCCCAGAATTGAGGGTTTTTATCTCCGTTATGCCTCCGGAAGGTTCCTGCATTTTTTAGGTCAGCAATTTCACCTGCCCTTTAAAGGTGCTGTTTGCGTGCAGCAATATCCAGCCCCCAGAAAGAACAAGTGACAACAGTAACTGCAACATAAAATGACACAAAAACTGACAACATAACGTGACAACAGTAACAAACTTGACAACGAACTGTGACAATAAAAGGACAACAGAACTGACAAAAGAACGGTAATTTAAAACAAAACTGACAAAAGTAACCTGACAAAAGTAACATAAAGGACAACCGACTGACAACAGCAACATAACTGTGACAACATTTAACTACAACAGTAACAGTAACGTGACAACATAACTGACAACAGTACCATAACGACAAAAGCAACTGACAACAGTAAAAATAACTGACAACAGTAACATAACTGACAAAAAGTAATGTGAAAACAGTAACTGACAAAATAACTGTGAAACAGTAACCACAAAAGTACTGTATAAACCCCTAGATTTTACAGCCCTGGGAGGGAAAATTGGAAGGCTTTAGCTTTAATTTGGGAATTGGGGCACAGACCAATTTTCCCCAAATCAAGACCCCTCACCAACATCAAGGAACCTTCCCTGAGGGGGCAAAAAGTTACAGTAACTTTTACACATAACAGAACCATACAACAGAAGGACAACAGTAACTGTGACAACAGTAACGTGACAACATAACCGTGCCAACATTTTAAAAAAGAAGCGCAAACCTACATGGGCAACAAAAGTACCTTATCACAGCTGTTTGTTCAGTCTTTTACATTTCCACCACAGCTCCCTGACCGTCACGGGGTCCTTGTTCTTCTTGGGTGGATATACCCCTACCCGGGCACGAAGACCCATTTACAGGGGACCCAAAACACCCTTAACGGCCTTTTTAAAAACGCATTTTTAACCTAAAAAGCCCCTTGCCAGCCTGGCCACGCCGCCATTTTTTTCCTCTCGCGTTCACGAAAAAAAATTAAAAAAAATGAAAATGAAAAAATGAAATAATCACCATTTCATGAGAAAATTTTTTTTCAAAAAGGAAAGTTCTTTTGTGTTTTTTATATGTTAGTGGTTTTCTTAAACGTAAAGCCAATAGTTGGTAAAATTTTCGGGTAAACTTGAATTAAAACCTCCCCTCTAATATATAATAAAAAAAAAGAACATAAGAACGAAGGGAAAACCGCAGAAGGCCTACTGGGCCCATGCGAGGCAGGGCCAAGTCTCCTACCGGGTTAAGCCAATGCACCCAACCCACAGGTCAGGCACATTGACTTAAGGGAGGAAAACCCGGGAACCCACCTGTAGCACAAGCATAGGGGGGGCTACCACCCACCCACACCACTCATTATTTTTCCAACCATTTTTTAAAGCTACACAATGTTCGGGCCCTATAACGGACTTGGGGGTTTGTTCCACTATCCACAACTCTATTACCAAACCATACTTTCCATACCTTCCTGAAACAATTTTTCCAACTTAAAACCCTTGCGCGAGCCTGTCAGGCAAATTTTTCACACCTATTTTTCATCCCCTTTTTTTATTCCCCGTCTTCCATTTATACACCCAATCAATCCCCCCAAATTCTCGCTTTCTAGAGAGTGCAGATTCGGGGCCCTTAGTCTACCTCATAGGAAGGTTTCTGATACATGGGGTCAAATTTTTCATCCTCCTTTTTACATTTTCCAGAGAATTTTTTATCCATTCTGAATAAGGGGGACCAAAACGTGCAGCAAATCTAAATGAGGCCTACCAAGGATGTATAATTGAAAACAACCTGAGGACTCCATTATTATGCTTCTTGATATGAACCAGGGGTCTATTTCTTTTTTGCAAAACTTATGCCTGTTGCTTTGGGTTTTAATTTCGCTAACCAGAACTCCTAAACTTTTTCGCAATCCGTAATATTTAAAATAATTATTTTTTTATATGGGCTGGGGTTTTTTCCGTCCAAATTTTGAACTTTGCATTTTTCTATTTAAACGCATCTGCCACTTCTCCGACCACTGCACAGTCTATTCAAATTTCCTGGATGTCGAATGTCCTCGTCAGAAGTTTCAGGGCCTTTTTTGGTGTCATGGGCAAATTTGCCGATGTCGCTCTTTAGCCCTCACTATGTCGTTTTGTAATTGTAACACAGGGGGCCCAACATGACCCCGTGAACACCGCTCGTGACACCCCCCCACTCTGTTTTCTCCCCATTTATCAAACTCTCGCTCCCAATTTTCAACCATCCCTATCCAGGAAAAAATTTCTCCCCATTCCATGTGCTTTAATTTTCCTCAATACCCTCGATGTGGGCCCTGCAAAAGCCTTACTGAAGCCATATAACAAATAATTTTCTTTAACCATGATCACCTCCTCAAAACCTTTGTGAATTATTATTTTTATTACAACAGGGGGAAGCGCTAAACCCGGGGGATTTTTAAAACGCCTGGGGGGGGAGTGGAAGGCATTCACTTAATTTGGGGGGAAATGGAGCACAAACCCAAATTCCTAAATCAAGACCCCACCAACAACAAGGAACCTTTCCCTTTGAGGGGCCCTTTATGAAAAAGTTAATAAATTCGTAAGGCAGGAACGCCCCTTTGTAAAACCATGCTGAGATTCGTTGATTAATTTATGCTTTTCCAAGGTGGCTACGAACTGCCTCGGCAATTATTGATTCCATAAATTTTCCCACTATGGGGGTTTAGGCTTTTTGGGTCTAAGTTCGAAGCTAAGGACCTGTCACCTGTTTTGAAAATAGGTATCACATTTGCCATTTTCCACTTATCTGGCACCATGCCAGTTTGTAGGGGAATGTTGAAAAGGTTTAGCCAAAGGTGTGCTAAGCCCCCTCTTTACTTTCCTTTAGAAACCCTTGCATACAGTTCCATCAGGCCTGGGGATTTGTTAGGTTTTAATTTTATCTATTTGCCTAAGGACCATGTCCACTTGTGACCCTAATGTACACATTTTTATTATCGTCCTGTTCAAACATAATTTATCATTACTGGAATATCGCTGGTATCCTCCTGTGTAAAAACTGAGAGGAAAGTATGTGTTTAAAAATTCTACACTTTTCCCCTTATCACTGTCAGTGAGCGGACCCAGGAACTTTTGAGTGGCCTATCTTGTCCCTGATCTTACTTCTGTATACCTGAAAGAATCCTTTTGGGTTAGTCTTTCGATTCTCTTGCAACTTTAACCTCATAATCTCTTTTTGCTTTTCTAATTCCCTTTTTATTTCTCTCTTTAACTGAATATATCGATTTCCCCAATTGCCCCTCTCCTCTTTTGATTTGCCTATATATGCCTCTCTTTTTGACCAATCAAAATTTTAATCTTTTGTTCATCCATTTAGGATCATTTTTGTTTGTTTCTGATTTCCCTATTTGGAACAAAAATTTGACTGAGCAGCTAGGACTATGCCCTGGAAAGCACATATGGGCAACCATCACCACCAACCTGACCCTTAGTCAGGTCATTCCAGTTCAGCCCACCTAAGAAATTTTTTTCAGTCCTATGAAATCAGCCAAGCGAAAGTCAGGGGCGGAGACTTGATTGCCATTATTAGGGGAATTCCATGATATATTAAAACTGAGTGATTTGTGATCACTTTCCCAAGCTCATCAATTAACCTCAAGTTTATAATTAGTGTTTCCCCAAATGGCAAGAACCAAGTCAAGGAGGGTTTTTCCCCTAGTTGGCTCTGTCACAAAATGTTTAAAAAACAATCCTGGATCGTAAACAAGAAAGTCACCTGACTCTAAATTTCCTGTCAAATTGCTCCCCCTCAATCTGTCTATAGTTGAAATCTCCCATTAGCAAAAACATTTTCGTATGAAGATGCCTTACGAATTTCGCCCCCTAGAAGTTTACCCGCACTCCCCTATCAAGATTTGGGGCCCTGTAAATACACCACCCAAATTAGTTTTTTCTCGGCCCTCGAGAAGCTGTAACCAAACAGATTCATGGCTGACCCCTTCTAAAATTTTTTTATCTTTTCTAACACAACAATTTAAATTGTCTCTGACATACATCGCTACTCCACCACCTTCCTGTTGACCCTGTCAGTGTGGAATAATTTATAGCCTTGTATGTGACATTCAGAGGGGATCTCTCTATCTTTCAGATTGAGCCAGGGCTCTGTTATAGCAAAATATCTATGTCTCCTCACTTGCAATTAATCTTAAACTCATCTATCTTATTTCTTACACTCCTGCTATTAGTATAGTAAACCTTAAGGGAGCAGTCCCTTGCTGCCCTCTGCTGTCCCCCCCCCTTTTTTTTGCTGACCTATCTATTTTCTTTATTTATAACTTTAGCTGAAAGCCCTTTATACATTTACTGTTCCAACCCAAGTGTTGCAAAATGCTGTTTTCCCCCACACACCCATACCTTACCTCCATCATTTAAAA
>NW_026474748.1:0-10381 GCF_026875155.1 Cherax quadricarinatus
TTTTTGGGGGGGGGGGGCCCCCCACCCCCATCTACAACTCCTACATCCTTAACACATCCCTTAGAGCACCAAGACACATCCCGCCCCCTCGGTGAGACATCCCATACCTAATCACACAGTTCCAGTCACCCCCAAGAACAGTTATGGAAGGTAAACCTCGCAAATAATACATCAAAACATCACGAACAAAATCAATTTTCACTCTAACATGTTGCATGCCGGCATATAAAACTCCAATGAAACATACTCTCCCACCCCCCAGTGCCCATCAACCCTTACGACCCTCCCCCCTCCCCCTCCCTCCCAACCCATGACATGCAATGGGCTGGTCTCCTTTACAGCCACTGCCACCCCTCCTTTTAATTGCAAAGCATTACTGACAAATAGGTTATAATGCCGCAAACGCAATTCACTCCCTAACCTATGGTTATGCTCCTGCAAAAAACATACATCTACATCAAACCTTCGTAAAAACCATTCTAACCAAACCCTTTTTACCTCAGATTTAAGACCATTTACATTTATTGTGACACACTTGAACTTCCCAGAAAAGGCGGCTTACCCCTATGCCGCTGTGGCTTACTCAATTCGCCTTTCATAGTACCCATATCATTTTTATCATGTTTCCTAACCTGTCCACCAACCCCTCCTTGCCCTCCCCCACCAAGCTTCCCTGGTACACCCCCTCCCCTGCTTGCCTTTTCCCCCCACATCTGCCCATGACTTCTTCCCAGGTCTCTGCCCAGGTGTTAAAACCTCATCGACGTCCAAGGCCCCCGCAGTCCATTTGCGTGAGCTCTCACTCACACACATATCTCCCTCATGCGAGTCCTCCTGATGGACTTCCACCACCACTTCCATGTCCACTCTGTCATTCCTTGAACCCTCCACCTGTCCCTGCTGCTCATCCATCAGCTGCACCTCACGTAACTTCTCGGGTCCATCCTTCCCGGCCTCCGGCTCGTCCAAGAACTCCTGCAGCACTGCTTCCAATCATCCTCTCCTGGGTAGACTCTTCCACGTCCACCCTTCCCTCCAGCGATGGGGGGCTCTCCCCTGTTACCTCCGGGAGGGTAACACACGTCCCCATCACCTCTTCCACTTTGTCCACCTCCTCACTCCAGAGATTCGTCTTCTGTCCATTCGTTACCCCAAATTCCACATCCACATTGTACGGTTGCTGATCCACCATCCACGATAACGCCATCCTAGGGGCTTGCCTGCGAGGACACTGCACGCCATGTGCTCATAAGAATCACATAATCGGCAAGTTTTCCTCTGCCCCGCATAGTGGACAAATACCTGGGTCCTATAGTTTGTCAGCGTTACATACGAGGGTATTGGCCGCCTCAAAGACATCTTCAGGGTGCAGGACCCCTCGGGCAGCCCTTCAAACGGCCCGTCCCTCCACACCCACATACTAGCCGTATGAACTGTTCCATAATTGCTGAAGGCTTCCTGAATGCCATACGACGTTGCCTCAAAGGGTACATTACGCACCTTTACCCATGTGTAATATTTCGAAACATCATGTAGACACACCTCTACTGCTGAATTCACACTCATCCTCCTTTCCTGAAATTCATCCACAATCCTGGAGTAAAAGCCGGCTCTTGTAAACTTCACAAAAACCTTTGACATTCCATTAAGGGCCACACCGTACAATTCATCGTTCGGTATCCCATAGACGTCCCTAATTATGGCCGATAACAGTACATGCATTGTCGCACTGCTTAACGTTCCTCGAACTAATTCAATACAGACAGTATTCACTCTCCTGTTGATACGATCCGCCATGTTGGTGCCTAAGTCAAGCAGTCACCACCAGGTGGCGTGTAGGGAGACTCAAGAAGCGTCCTCTCTTCCCAGTGGTCGAGAGACGAAATGGCGGGCCACGGCACAACACTTTGACATTCCTGACAATACCTTGTGCATCTGGGTAAAATGTCAATAGTTTGCCCAGAGGCCACAATGTTCGATGTTGTTCAGTATTAATCAACACAATGTCACCTGGTTGAATGTTCTGTCGATTTACTGCCTCTGTCGCATCATAAAAGTGTTCAAGTAGTGTAAGAAGATATTCCTTATGCCACACATTAGACCAATGATCAATTACTTTATTTAGCATTTTAAATTTATCACACAACACTGCCGCATCATTGTAATCTTCATCACTTTCTTCCGGATTATCTCTATAGACAGGGGCAGCTTCCAATTTCCTTCCACATATTAGGTGAGAAGGTGTTAATACATCTGCATCAGGTGTATCACTCATGTACGAGAGAGGCCTATTATTTACATGATTCTCCGCCTCCACTAACACTGTACGGAACTCTTCCAAATTAATTCTCTTCCGGTGTAGTACTTTATGGAGACACCGCTTCACTGTGCCTATAAGTCTTTCGTACAGCCCCCCTGCCAAGGGGCTCTAGGAGTAATAAATTTCCAGGTACACTCTTGTTGGGTTAACAGAAATTGAACATCGTTACTATTATTTAACTCTATCAAATGTTGAGCACCTGCTACAAAATTTGTGCCAGTAGATCCTTCATGTGTTAGCTCAAATCACCGACCAGTATGTTTTAAATAAGTGACCCACTGATCAGAGCAGATCGACTGGTCCGAACCCTTGACTGGTCCGAACCCTTGACTGGTCCGAACCCTTGACTGGTCCGAACCCGGGACTGGTTTCAAACAGTTTCGTTGGACAATAAAGCAGACTGTAACTGGAATGGGTTTGTAGGCGCCCTTATAAAACACAAACATTAAAAATCAGGAACGTGACGGTAAGCTGTCCAATATACAAAAAGAGTTAGAAACAGAAATACAAATAGCTAGAGCTTCATTTAAGGTTATAATATAATATTCAAGAGGTTGCTAGTAGAATTGCAGTAAATCAACAATTCAAATCATTATGAAGCTGTGGTAGTCGTGGTCAGTCAAACAAACGGCTTTCCACATGATAAATTGTCATTTTTGTGGAAAATTGGTGTCACGCTCCTTGTGCAGATATCCCAGAACTAGCTACAAGCAGTATTAAACAGAGAAGTGTTTTTGGGTATGCCCAAATGAGGAAAATCTGTGGACTAAAATCACAAGGGTATAAAAGAGGTAAACTCAAAGCTGCTTTCATAGAAAAACCTGGAAGCTTTCTACAACAGATGGGAACAAAAAAGTCGGGGCTGAATGGTACTCCCCTTTGATACGGCCATTTATTCAAAAAACTGAAAGGCTGGAGGTGAGTCCTGGTAGCCCGTAAATGTGGGGCTGATAGTGCTCCCCCTGGGAGACAAAAAGGTGAAGCTGGGGGTGCGTCCGGGAAACAAAAAATGGTGAAGCTGGAGAAAACTGTCCGGGAGACAGAATGGGGGAAGCTGGAGATTTTGCCCCAGGTAGGGGGGAATTATACCAGGAAGGAATACATAAAAATTTACCTCATAGAGGACGGGAGCCATATGGGGAAAAACCAATGTACAAAGATAAGATAAAACCAATTTTGCAAACAAGAAATACCGCAAAAATTAGCAAACAAGGGAAACCCCCAATAGAAATTGTGGGGAAAAAAATTTAACCAAAAACAACTGGTGGGAGCCCCCTTTGGGTTGGGTGCGGGGAGGATAGGGGGGTAAACAGGGAAAATGCACCAACGGGGAAAATACAGTCACAGAAACCCAAGGCAAAGGAAACCCAAAGCCTGTGCACATACTATAAACTTGGTATCTGCTGGCAGGGGAAAATCGGGAAAAACAGTTTGGGGACATCAACAATGACCACCCTAGAAAATGCATGCCCTTTAAGACAACAGGAAAATGAAAACCCCCCTTCCTGAAATTTTTTTTCACCCTGAAATGGGGAAACCTCTTCAGTACAGGAAAGACTGTGCTAAAAACTTAAATTGCCGGGCCCATCCCAAACTAAAGGGGAAAAAAAGGGAACAAAAAAACCGGGGCCAGGGGGAAAACCTGGGTAGCCACAGCCCCCAAAAGAGGGAGGGGTTTTTTTATCCAAAGGAAGAAAAAAAACGGGCAGGAAATGCCAAAATTTCGTACCCCAAAAACCCCAGCATTCCTGAGGGAACCCCCGTCGATGGCCTCCACCCAAAACCCAAACAGATACAGAAACTAACCCCGGGAAAAAAAACCCCCCCCCAGTTCCAACAATACCACCAGCCCCGATAAAAATTCTTTTTTGCAAATATACGGGGTCAAAAGCCAGCAACAAAAAAACCAAATCCCTTTTCCACCCCGGGGATTTCTTGCAGAGCAAAGGCAATGTCGCGGCTTTCACTGAGACCCACAAAAAGGATCACTTGGACAACAAAATATGGATCCCGGGTTTTTAAAACCCCTATACAGATGTGACAGGGGTGAACGGGAAAAAGGGGGGGGGTTGGGCCTTTTAACTTTGGGCAAGCCCCCTTGTTTGCACAGAATTTGCTTAATGCCTCAAAGACGTAGTGGAAGTTTTACAGAAAAAAGGTCGAAAAAAAAACCCCTAGCCCTTTGGGTAGTCTACAACCCTCCCGGATGCAACATCCCAGAAATTCCAGGAACACTTTAAAAAATTGACCATTTGGCCCCGGGAAAAACCCTCCAGCTCCTCCCCCAAACCATTTTGCTGGGGGGTTTTTCCAATTTAAGGCCCCAAAAAATGGGGGAATATAGCAAAAAATATTTTTGGCAGTAATAACCCCGGGGCCCCAGCTCTGAAAAAACCCCTCACACTCACACGATTTTTAAAATCTCTGCACAAAATTAAATTTTAAAAACCAGCCAAATAATAGACCCTTTAACTAGACGGGAAAGAATCCACTAACCTCATCTTCACAACAATGAAAAATCGAAAAAGAAAATGCACCATAAAAAAAACAATATCCTCAATTACAACAAAATTTGAGGTTCAGACATGTATGCGTGGAGCCCCAGACCGACAAAAGGGAGACTAGCCACGAGGGAGAATTCACCAAATTCAACTTCAATAAAAAAAACCCTAAATGGGGACCAAGTAAACCCCATTCCTAACCGATAAAAGCGGGGAAAAGATTTTACAAAGGGCAACACAGACCCAAACTTATCCCTTTAAAAAATTTTAAAACCCGGGGGCACTCGATGAATGCAAAAGGGGCAAAATTACTCAAAAAAAAAGGGAGGAGAAATTTAAAATAGAAAGAAAACAGCGCCCCCTTTACAGGCAGGGAAAAAAGAATAACAAGGGGCAAAAAAGAGGTCAAAAAAATTTTAAATGCGCAGGGAGACACTTCAGAGAAATAGCAAGCATGGGAAATTTAAAGCAAAAAGAACCCTTTTTAGGAGTCAGGAATCCCCGGGAAGAACAAAAACCCCATAAAGGGAAATCGAAAGAAACCCAAAGATTTTTTCCCTTTTCAGTGTAATAAAAAATGGGACTTTGAAAAACCCTTCGAAAAGTGGGGCCCAATGGCGTAAAAGAGCCCCAAAAGCGCGCAAAAGGGAAAAACGGGAAAAAAAGTCGGTCGTTTGGATCTAAAATTTTCCCCTCCCTAACAAACACAGAAGTAGTCTAAACAGAGAAAAGTCCGAGGCAGCTAGGGTTTAAAAGCCCCTGTTCCACAAGGCCACGTATTAACTCCCACCTTTTTTCCCCCTCACCCCAAAAACCGACATAGAAAAAAGGAAATGCAGCCACAGAAACCGTGTTTTTCCTTTGCAGATGACACCCGAATCGGGCATGACAGGGGTTCCATTTGCAAAACACTGAAAGGCTCCCGGGCGGGACAAAAAACCCCCAAATCTTTCATTGGGCGCAGAAAACAATAGAATTTTAAACGATGAAAATTTTCAATTACTCAGAAAAGGTAAACCTGGGGAAATTAAATCCCTCAAAGTCCCAAAAAAAATTTCTGGCCACAAAATAGAGCGAAACACCAACGTCAAAGACCGGGGGAGTGTTTAATGTCGGAGGTTTCTCCCCTTCAAGGACCAAAACATTGTATAAATCGCATCTGCAAAAAAAAATGAAAAGGATGGAAAAAGAGAACCTTCAAAACAAAGGGGGGCCCAAAGCCCATGATGACACCCCTTCAGCCCACTTGTTCTATCTGGGCGGAATATTGCTGCACCTAACAGCACCTTTCAAGGGGGTGAAATTGCCGACCTTTAAAAAGGGACAGAGAACTTTCCCCCGCCGCATAAAGGAGATAAAACACCTCAAAAACGGGAGCGCTTGAGGGGTTTTTAAACCGTAAATTTCCCTGGAACGCAGGAGGGGAGAGAAACAGATTTTTAACACCTGGGAAAAAACCTAGAGGGACTAGTTTCCGAACTTGCACAGAAAAACATTCACTACGAAAGCAAAAAAACTTGGGAGACGATGCAAACCCCCCCCCAATGGGAAAAACAGGGGGGTCACTAGCCCGTTTAAAGAAACCCTCCCAATAATGTCCCGAGGGCCCCAAAACTGTTTAACTTCCCCCCCAGCACACATAAGGGGGATTAAACCAAAAGACCCCTGGCAGTCCTTCAAAACTGGCATGGACAGCACCTAAAGCCCGTTCCCGTTTAGGGCCGGGGGTGGCCGTAGTTGGTTTTTTCGTGCAGCCCCACAAGAGCCTTTGGTTTATCAGGCGCTATCCACCAGGGGGCCCCGGTCCCCAGACCGGGGCCGGGGGGGGGGGGGGGGGCGTTTTTTTTTGACCCCCGGGGGAAATCCCTCCAGGGAAACTCCAGGGAAACCCAAAAGTGCTAAATTACATCCTGGAAAATCCCTTTCTTAGCTTTAACCAAGGGCCCACGTAGATTTTCCCCTGGAAGTATATCACAAAAATTTTCATTAACACCCTTTTTTTTCATTGCCCAACCCCGACCCTTTTCCTAAACATTTTCATACAAAAGAGCTCTTTTTAAACTGGAGAAAACCAATAATTTTAAGGTTTTTAGGTCTCCCACTGTCCTTTTATCCATTAAGACATTTTTCGTTTTAAAGAAAGTAAATTTTTGGGAAACCCGGTCCAATAATGCAAATTACACTTTTTGATTTATGCCTTTTTTTTTTCATCAATTTTTTTCCTCTAACACAGGTAAGGCTACTTCAGCCAAAAACCCTCAATTTTTAACAAATTTGCACAATTTTTTCATTTGCTACTGTTTTTCAGGGTTGTCAACATTAAACATTATTATCAACCCTTTTCATATAGACCCTTAAAACATACTAAAATGGTTCCCCTTTCCCTTTTTGACATTGATAACAGTTGTTTAAAATTCGGCATGGGAACCCCTTTTCTTGTGGTTTCCCCAAAAACCTGATACATCTGTCAAGTTCCTCCAATCTTTCAACTTTATCATTCCATAATTGTATGCATGCAATTTTTTAAAAAAAATGAGTACCCTTGCAGAAAAGACAATCTTTTTTTCTCGGGCGGTTTTCTTATTAAGGGGGTACTTTTAAAGGGTACTTTTTCCCTTTTTACCTTGTGGGAAATTATTTCTGATCTTGCTATTTGACATGCACCTAGGAAACTATTTTTAGGAAATAAATTTTTTGTTATTACCTTTGGGAAATTTTTCCCTTTTTGAAACTTGACAGATACCTCAGAGTTTTTTATGTTTTGCATCTTTAAAATGAGTTAGTTGGTGGTCGAAACTCACAATTAATTCTTGTGACCTATTTTTTTTTTCCCCCACCCAAAAATAACCTTTTGTATTTATTTGAAGTATTAAAGTGTTTTAAGTTTATTTATTTCTGACCATGGCCTCAAAAACCACCCTGTTCTTCAGATTATTTTATTACTTAAAGTTTGAGAGTGCCTCCATTTTAAAACTTAAACTGCTGTAAACCTTTGTAATGTGATCGGGAGTTTTTTAATTAACAAGATATTCACTAGATCCAACCTACTTTTCTATTTTAACCATAATGACCTTCAACAAGTCAACTGTTTCTTGAAAGGTCATCACATTGGGAAAGGCTTGTATGATATGGTTGGGAGAATCCCCTCTCCCTGCCCTTTGAGGTAAAATAATTTATTTAAAACACAGGCTAGGTCACTCCTTCGCACAGCTGCTTTAAAAATTGCCCAAAATTCCTCCCAATTTTCCCCAGGATTAAATACGGGAAACAAAATTTCGGGAAAAGTTTTGGCAAAACTCTTATTTGTTGGAGCAGACTGAAAAAATCCCCGGTTTACACATTTTAATTTATTCAAAGCCTTACTTTCACAAGAAAAATCTTTTTTCTAACTAATACTGATTAATCGAATCTATTTCAGTCCATCTACACAGTTTACTAATAAATTCCTTCAATTTTTTTTTAATATAATTTGTATAATCATTCTATTCCCTAAAGCATCAAAATAAATTTTAAATCACATATTCATTTCTTGTTCATTAATTCCAAAAACTTTTTAAATTCCCTTGGGTTACATACCTTTTCTACCTCAATGATGTTTTCTTTCTCTATTTTCCCATATGTTGTCTTCAAATTTTAAAATTCCCCTCATTTTAAACCATGATGCAATTATTAAATTCAACCCAATAAATAGCACTGACCACAACCCCCAAAACACTGACAAAAACCTACCTTTGAATAAATCCCAGCTATTGAGCCAGCAATTACATGTAAGAAAATTATAATATAATTTAAAAATACTTAATACAAACAAACCTTATTCAACTTGGCATTTTTAAAAATTTAAAATTTTTACAAATTAAATGAACCTTTCCAGAATTTTGGGATAGCAAAAATTTAAAAATATCACAAAATATAATCTTTAGCCATATTGGCTTATCCAAATTTATTTTTATACAAATTAATTAAGTCCTTGCCAAATCTGGCTTAGCAAAATTAATATTATACACATTAAAAATAATTAGCTACACTTGGCTTATCAAATTTCAATACAGATAAATCTTGGGTAGAATTGTCTTATCAAATTAATATTGTAAAAATTATAATCCACACACATTAAGTAAATTTTGGGGAACTTAACTCCACCCCTTTTGCATTTTACATTAATTATTAAAAATTAACTAATTTAAAAACTTCACTTTCCTCCGGGGTTTAAGAAGGACCAAAGGCAAATTAAATTTGAAAAATTTCATTTATCGAAAGTAAATCATTTTGACATAACGTAAATATAACAAAGATTAAATTTTTATTTACAAGTTTCATAACAAGTAGGAATTTGGGACACCCGGTCCAAAAAAAGTTCCCTTTTTAACCCCTACGTCATATCCACAAGTTGCTCTAGACCTATTTAAATTACAAATGAATATGTACACCATGAATTCTGGTCAATTATAAATTTTTGGGGCTTTTAAATTTAAAATTTAAAAATTATTATATAAATCATTTTTATAACAGAAGGAGAATATGCTTTAAAATCACTCACCAATTGACTGGAGATTAAGTTGTATCATACTCAAAAACCTCCTGTCATCTAAAAATAACCTGGGAGTTTTAAATAAGACCTTTTCTGAGGTTCCTGGAGCTGTCTTGTCCCGTCGTCTGATATCCAATTTTATGCAGGAATACACATCCAAAAAATTTCGGGTCCTATTTGAGAGGTTCAACCCCCAATTTTACCTTAGAGACGAAAATTCTTCCCCTTTTTCACTAATTCATTTTTCAAATCAAACAAAAAAAAGCAAATATCCCTGGCAGGTGCAGGTTCTCCCTTTTTTTAACATAATTTTATTAAATACAGTATGGGCCCTATTTAAAATAATATTGTATTTCTGGAAAAAATAACGAATTTTTTCCCCAAATCCCGTGGGAAAAATTTCATTTATCTGAAGTAACTCATTAGTACATAACAGTAAATAAACAAAGACAATTATTATTTATCAAAGTTACATAGACAAAATAGGGAAATTTTGGGCACCTAGGTCGCAAAAAAAAGCCCACTTTTGATGCTACCACTGCATATCCCCAAATTGCTCTAGACCTATTAATTACAAAGAAAGATCATCAACAAGAATTTTTGTTTTTAAAATTTTTGATGTAAATTTAAATTAAAAAAAGGGTTATAAATACCCTATACATAACAGAAGGAGAATATCTTAAAATCACTCACCAATTTGTGGGGATCAAGGTGTTCATACTCAGAAAACTTTACTGTCTTCCTGAAATAACACTGGGCCCAAAAGGAAACATAAACAGACTTATCTGAGGTTCCTGGGGCTGTCTTTTCCCCTCGCCTGATATCTCAAGTTATGCAGGAAAAAGCACATACAACAAATTTTCTCCTTTTGAGGGTTCACCCAATTTTTCCTATAGAGCACAAAATTTTCTTATTTTCACTAACGTTTTCTTGCTCATTCAAAAACCAATGGCGAGTCTCTTCTGCCAGGTGCAGGCTTCCTTTTTTATAACTAATTTTTTTTTACCTATAGAATATACTCTAATTTCT
>NW_026474749.1:0-11415 GCF_026875155.1 Cherax quadricarinatus
GTCCAATCGATTTTTTGATCAGCTCCCGTTAACAAGGGTGTTGAGGGTGGCAAGATTAGGGTGGAGAAAATGACCATAAGTCATGTCGCCCAGCAAAGAGAATGGGTTTCAGGTGTTGGGATAATGTTTGGAAATCATTGATGTACATGAGGAAGAGCAAGGGACCAAGGACATTTTCCCTGCGGAACCCAGTATCAAGTGGCCGTGTTGTTGATGCTGTGTCTTTATTGGAAACCATACTGAACCTATTACTAAGTAAATTTGAAATAAGCAAGCGCATGGCCTCTTATACCGTAATGGTCAATTTTTGTGGATTAGGATGTCGTGGTCACTGTTGTCAAAAGCTTTTCTTTAGGTCAAATAAAAATTCCTATTTGGATATTCCTTATTTTCCAGTGCTGTGAAAAAGCAGATCTAGCTTTTTTTATGATTGAAATCATTAGTGCTTTTTATTTTTCCTAAACCCAAAATTTGGCAGGGTTGAGTTTTGTTTTGGTGCTGTTATAAAGAATATAGCTCCTGTGCACGAGTTTCTCAAAAATTTGGAAATAGCTATGGTAAAGTTTGATATTAGCCTATAAGTTGTTTAAAGTCTGTAGGGCACCACCTTTATGTATTGGTGTATACCCTTGCCATCTTGAGTAGTTTTCGGAAGGTGCTAGATTCTAGTGACTTGTTAAAAAGTAATGAAATAGCATGCGAAAGGAAATATGGCCGCTCGCTTGTAACAGTAATGGTGGGACTTTAAGACAAAATTCCCTGAGTTGTTTTTAAGATGACTTTATAATCTCGGTGACTTCCGAGGCTCAGTTGATGCAAGATAGAAGGAATTTGGGAAATTCCCATCTAGGTGTCCCCGCATGGGCTTTGGTATGTGGGATTTTATTGGCGAGATTAGATCCTATGGTTGAGAAGAAGTCGTTTATTTGTTAGCGTGTCAGGGGGATGTAGTGGTGTTCATTAGGTTTAGTTAGGACAATATTCTTGGTTTTTTTTTCAGTTTGTGGGTCCCTAGAATCTGAAGAGTGTTTTCCAGGTCTTTTTATATCTCCTCTAGTGTCTGTGAATCTACTGGAGAAAGTATAGTTTTTTTGGCTTTCTTTATTACTTATGGTGAGAACTGAAAAATAGTGTTTAAGAAAAATCTTTGTGTATTAAGCCCTGTCTATATTGCTTTTCATATTGGTGTTTCTTGTCAATGGATTTCAAATGGGCTGGTTAGCCATGGGCAACGAAGCCGTTTGTTTTGTGATCTGTTTTTTGTTTTTATAGGACAATGTTTGTTGTATAGTCTAAGTAATTTGTTAGAAAAATGTCTGTCCAGTCATCAATACCAAATTTGGGCCTGGAGAATTCTGTAGGCCAGTCAACAATCTCTAGGTCAGTTGTGAACTTCCTTATTGAGGCCTCGTCATGGAGCCTAAAAGAGACTTTGTTGTATTCAAGTGGTGGTTTATTAATGTTTGTCAGGAGGAAGGTAGGGTAGTGGTCTGTAGTGCTATCTGTGATTATCCCCTGATTTAAGGGGGCTAGTATATTGGTCCATATGTGGTCTATTATGGTGCACTTGTCTCAGTGAGCCTGGTTGGTTTAGTTATTGTTGGTATGAGAAGTGTGTTGTTCATATTGTTGAGAAATCAGTTACAGGCTGATCATCTAGTAAGCCAAGGTTGATGTTGAAGTCTCCAGCTAAGAGAAGGTGGTGCTTATTCATTGTCTGTTTGTTATTAGTGACTTTAATTTCTCACTGAAATTTGGGATGTTTGTGTGAGGTATCCGGTAAATGGCACCGATTGTTATAGGTGTCTTAAGGTTTTTACAGTAAAATTAGCAAAAATGTATTCCCCATATTCATCACTAAAGCAAGTGGTGCTAATACAAGATAACTGGTTAGAGTAATAGATTGCAATACCACCCCCAACTTGGTTTGGTCTGCAGTTGTGAATTGCTGTGTATCCTGGTAGAGGGTAGATATCTATTGTGTCCTGCTTAAGCCAGGTCTCAGTAAGAATAATGCAGGATGGGAGTGTTCTTCTTTATTTATTCTACCGTATCAATGTAGAGACAACCTGTACACAATGTAACTTGTACACAAACCAGACGTGTACACTGTTTGTTTACAAAACTTACCTTCGCCTGGTTTGTTTACATAACTCTGCGCCTGTCCTCTCTCATGCACTCATTCTTTCTCTCTCTCATTTATTCGTTTTATCTCATATACTTACTCCTGACCCTACATTAAGACTACAAATATTTTAAGGTAAGTAATGAGTGAACTGTATATACATTTTATCGCTCTGGGATGCTTAAATGTAATAGAATATGTGTGGGGGGGTTGGCCTGGTATGGTAGCCCGGCTGACTACCATACATACCACACTTGATTTTTTACAATAAATACTACTCATCTCACCCTATATTTTAAGGTAAGTAATGAGTGAACTGTATATACATTTTATCGCTCTGGGATGCTTAAATATCATAGAATAGTATGTGTGGGTGGGGTGGCCTGGTATGGTAGCCTGGCTGACAACCATACATACCACACTTGATTTCTTACAATAAATACTACTTGTCTCACCCTAGATTAAGACTATAAATATTTTAAGGTAAGTAATGAGTGCACTATGTGTGTATTGTACTTTTTTATTGCTTTTTGATGCCTGGTTCTATTGCTAACTTAATATTTTTTTTTTTTATTATCACACTGGCCGATTCCCACCAAGGCAGGGTGGCCCGAAAAAGAAAAACTTTCACCATCAGTTTTTCTTTTTCGGGCCACCCTGCCTTGGTGGGAATCGGCCAGTGTGATAATAAAAAAAAAAAATATTAAGTTAGCAATAGAACCAGGCATCAAAAAACAATAAAAAAGTACAATACACACATAGTGCACTCATTACTTACCTTAAAATATTTATAGTCTTAATCTAGGGTGAGACAAGTAGTATTTATTGTAAGAAATCAAGTGTGGTATGTATGGTAGTCAGCCAGGCTACCATACCAGGCCACCCCACCCACACATACTATTCTATATGTTAGTGTAAACTTGTTATATAGTGTTTGTATGCATTTGTAAGTGGAAAAAAAGGGTGTTCCACTTTACGGCGGTTTCCGCTTTACGGCGGTAGCCTGGAACCTAACCAGTCGTATAAGTGGGGCCCTACTGTATTTTTTTTACACATTTTATCTTTTTTTTTTATGCCTAGCTGTACTGAGCACTTAACATATGATAGTGTAAACATGTTATCAGGCATTGTAGATGCATTTGATAATGAAAAAAAAAAAAAGCCCTCCACTTGCCAGTGATTTTCACTCATTGTATGGGAACATGAACCTTAAGAGCCATACAAATGGGGCCCCTCTTGTAGTCGGTTTCTATTAACCCTTTCAGGGTCAACAGGCCCTCTCCCAAACTTGTTTTCAGGGTTGAAAAATATTCGAAAAAAAAAAAAAAAAATCTTATGAAATATATTTTTTTTGTGAGTATTATAGGCCAAAATTTTTTTTTTTTTGGCAATCAATACTTATGGAGATATGGAGGCGTGAACTTGACAGAAATTGAATCACATATGGCAACATCGCCGACTGCTGGTCACCCAGTAATAGTTTTCTTTTTTTTTTCATTTTTAACCCTTTCAGGGTCCGTCCCATAGATCTACGGCTTCACATTGAGTGTCCAAACCGTAGATCTATGCCAAAATTCTAGCGCTGTCAAATTTAGAGCGAAAGCGCTCATAGGCCTACATGTGAGAGAACGGGTCTGCGTGGTGGGTGTGCGCCATAATCAAAAAATCTAGGCGCCCGCATAGCATTGTGGGAACGCCGGCTCAGTTACCCTTGTTCACCATGCCTCGTCGCAAGTCAGCTCTCACTCCCCGGAAAATTGGGACTCTCCTCTTCCTATCTGATAGTTCTGACACTGATGGAAGTGGAAATGAAGACGAATTCTACGGCTTTGATCAGTTAGTGACCGAAAGGAATGACCAGGATATCGATAATAGCGCAGAAAACCCTGACGATCCTCAACCTTCTACCTCTGGTGTGGGCACTCGTGACTCACGGTCGGTTGTGCCTCAACGCAAGAGAAAAACTAATATTTTCGCGTGGCCAGGCCTCTGACTTCAGTAATGAATGATATGATGGGATTGTGATTTTATTGCGCTCGACGATCATTCGAGTAGTGATAGTGAGGAATCATATTCACCAGTGAAGCGTCGGTATGTTCGCTGCCGCATGCGCTCGGGTAGTGTACCCTATGCTGTGCCCAGGGGACGGAGTACATCCCGTGGCCCTACACCAGTTTTAGGTAGTGATAGTGAGGATGATGTGGCTACACTTGGCATGGATAGACCACAGGCATCAGTGGATGGTGGTAGTGGTGATGGTAGTGGCACCGCCATGCGTGATTCACCAGCCCAGGCTGGGACCCATGCTGCTGACTCGTCAGTTCAAGGACAAAGCGGAGCGTCAGCCACCACAACCACAACCACCCGCACAACCAGCCTATGATGTCCAGTATCCACCAGCAAACCGTATGTGGGATTGGCAGCAAAATCCCAATTTTGTTCACAAGTCCCACCACTATGATGACTCTCAAAGTGGAATTCTACCAACTTGTCCCCTTGGAAACACTGCAAATGAACTGGAATTCTTTGAATTATTCTTTGACCAGCCATTGATGGAAACTATTGTCAGGGAAAGTAATAAGTATTTTGAGTACACCATGGCAAATACGATCATATCACCACAGTCAAGACTACACAGGTGGAAAGAGACGACTGTTGCAGAAATGTATTTGCTTTTTGTAACAATAATGCTTATGCCCATGTCATAAGCATAATATAAAAGCATACTGGTCCACAGATCGGCTAATTTCTACCCCGGTCTTCAGTGAAATCATCCCAGTGAACAGGTTTATCTTACTCTTACGTCTGTTGCACTTCTCTGACAAAACCAGGCCTGACAGAAGTGACAGGTTATATAAGATTAGAAATGTTTTCATGTATCTCAAAACAAAAGTTCAGCATATACTTTTATCCATTCAAGAATGTTGTAATTGATGAGTCTTTGATTTTGTTCAAAGGTAGACTGTCTTTCAAGCAGTATATACCAAGCAAGAGGAAACGCTTTGGTATAAAACTGTTTGTACTCTGTGACTGTGACAGTGGCCTGGTGTTGGATATTGCTGTATACACGGAAGTAAAACATTGAAAGATACCAAGATGTTAATGGGTATCTCAGGTGATGTAGTGAGAAACATGATGGCACCTTTATCTTGGTAAGGGGCATACATTATATACCTATAACTGGTACACAAGCCCATTACTCAGTGATTTCATGCGAGTGAACAAGACAGATGTGTGTGGCACAGTGCGTTCTAATCGTAAACATATGCCCAGGCTCAACGCAGGTGCTCGTGGTGATGACGTGCAGGTGTTTACTGCCAATGACATCATGGCATTACGGTGGCATGACAAACGAGATGTCACATTGTTGACAACCATTCAACCGTAATGAAATGCAAGACATGTGCAAAGTTGATCGAGTGACTAATGAACGTATTCGAAAACCAGTGACAGTGATTGATTATACACAAAACATGCGCTTGGTTGACAAATGTGACATGCAGATTGGTTTTGTTGACTGTGTTCGTAAGAGTTACAAGTGGTACATGAAACTTTTCTTACATCTCATGGACATTTCAATGCTCAATGCATATAATATGTACCAAATAAAGACTGGCAACAGACCACCGTATGGTGAATTTTGTTTGTCTGTTGTCAGACAACTCATAATGAAGTATCAGGTAAGAACACCTGCTATACAACAAGGTCCTCGAATTACTCAAGATATACCCAAGCATTTGAGGAGGGAAGGTGATCATTTCATAATACAGCTTCCTTCAACTCAGAAGAGATGCATCGTCTGTGCACAAACAAAACGACGGCAACAAAGACGCAAAGACACTCGGTTTATGTGTGAGGAATGTAAGGTGCCTCTGTGCATGGTGCCTTGTTTCAAAGGGAAATTTCCACAAGCTCCACAGTTCTAAAACCATGTCCAGTGGATTGAAAAATATGTAAAAAATAGATAGAACTTTAAAGTATTATACAAGATTTTGCATGTTTATTGTAATAAACAACAGTGGTAAACAATAATATGATAATAACTTTAGTGCGGTTATTGTTAAAATACAGTGATTTTATATAAATACATTATATACAGTATTGGTCTCTCAGGCCCCAAATGTTAGTAGGAAAAGAAAAAAATTGGAAAAGAAAAGAAAAAACTATAAAAACTGCAAAATAATGTAATGCGCGTATGTGGAATTCGTCAATGTTCCGCCACCACACCCATTTTGACAAATTTCTTGGCACTGTATCTCGGTAAGTACTAAATCAGAATTTTTTTTTTTGTCTTATTACTTTCACAAAAAAAATGCTCTTTAATTCTGTAAAAAAAAAATATTTTTTTTTTTTTTTTAAAAATTTCCTGGACACTGGACCCAACCCTTCAGATTTTGGCCTTGGCCCCTAAAGGGGGTTTTAATATTTTATTTTTCAAGTAACTTTTAATGGCCTCTGAGACCAATATAAAGACTATTTGGTATATATTCACTCATTGTATACTACACAAAAACAGCACAAACTTTGCTGTCATTAATATATATGTTTACATGTTTACACAAACCAACAATAAAAAATTTTTATTACTATTTTTCTATCATTTATATACACATATATCACTGGACAGGTTCCTATAACTACAAGAGGTTGCGAAAGCTGTAGTTGTTTGGAGGTTGGCTTGTAAAAAATGCTGAGTCACCAGTGTGTCTTTTGTTACTGATGCATCATACACCCACTCAACCACTACTCCTCACTCCTCCCCAACACATCCCTCCTTTCCCCTCACAACCTACCTCCTTCTTTCCTCCTTCCATCCTCCTCATCTCTTTTTCCCACCTACCTTCCCTCTTCTTTTCCTTTTTCCTCTCATCTCTTCCTACCTACCTTCCCCCCTTCCTTCTTCCTTTCCCTTTCCCTCTCTTCCTACCTACTTCCTCCTTCCTTCTTCCTTTATTTTCTACCTACCTTCCCTCCTTCCTTTCCTCTCACTCTTCCTCCTTCCTTTTTTCTTCATTCATGTAATTTATGGCCTGTGAAAACCAATATAAGGATAATTGGGAAAGATATTCACCATTGTATCTACACAATAACTGCGCATCATTATATTGTTTACAAAAAAACGTTTTACACAAACCATCCAATAAAAAATGTTTATTAATATTTTTCTTATCACATATATACACATATAAGTTTACTGGACACTTCCCAGAACTCTGCTTTCAGCTTCTTAAAGCTTTCGTTGTTTGTGGGGGTGGGGCTTGTAAAAATGTTGATCACCGCATAATTAGGTTTAAAAATGACAAATAACACCCAAACACTCACCACCCTGCCTGTCAACTTCCTCCTCACCCCACCAACCCACATGGAAATAAGTCAATGTCTGAATTTTTTGGTTATCCTAGTTGATGGTCTCCTTCCCTTTCCCTTTCCCTCTCATCTCTTCCTTCCTCCCTTTCTTTCTACCTTCCCTTTCCCTTCCTTCAGGTTTTCCTGGGCATTGCTTTCAGTCACAAACTCCTCAAATCATGAAATTCATCTTCATTGACACTTCCATCGGGTTTGAACTGTCACTTGGGAACAAAAGAGCCCCAATAGCCGAGGAGTGAGGAGTTTCTTAGCGTTAGACATGGTGAACAAGGTGTAATAAAAATGGTTTTTCCCCACAATGCACCACTGGTTGCCAATTTTTTTTTGTACTGCACACACTGACCATGAAGACCCATTCTCTCACATCTAGGACTACCTGCTTGATTTGAGGACACTAAATTTATGCATACTAGTAGAAACGTTCAATAACCCTGGCACGTAATACGTACAAATACTTTGAAAATCCTGAAAGGTTAAGAAATCAGACACATTTGCATTAATTTTGTCTTTCTGAGGGGTAGCCCGATCAGAATGTTTGACTGTAAAACATGTCCTGATAATCCTCAGATACTAATTACAGTGTTACATATAAAAGTAAGTGCCAACTTTTATAGGATATACAACACAATCCTTAGAGGCACATCTCCAAACAATGATTGTGTGCAAGCCTTGTGTATCCAGTACACAGTTGCTAGAGTACTGTTTTTTGGCATGAAATTCAATTGCATTTTAATTAAAACCAGTTTGCTGGTCTCAGACCGAGCCACAGGGTCGTTGACCCCCAAAAACCCTCCCCCAGTATACTAACTAGTTTAAGCAATGTTACTAGTAATCTCAAGGCAGTGGGTCTGCAAAAACCTTGATAAAACAGCTAGTTTCTTTGTACATGTGATCTCTCATGCTATTACCGCCTTTGATAGCTAAGGATACATGATCTGAGATCCATTAGTGTGCCTGAGTCACTACCACTCCAGTCATGATGGGATTGTACAAGGAAACAAAGCTATTTTTTTGGTCCTATGTAAATTCCATAGCGGGCAAAATTGTGATGCCTCCTTTTTAAACTAAATTAAAAAAAAAAAAAAGTCATCAGAGGTTTTGGTGCACAACTGTTATCTGTATTTGTGCACACATTGCAACACAACACACATCTGTAAAAAGTGTCCTCCTCCACCTCAGCCCATGCAGAGGCAATGATGTTGGGAAATGCAAGAGAAGAGTATGTACAGTTTGCCTAGAGCATGGGCAGTGAATGGATGTCTAAGGAAATTGGTGTAGACTGCTGGCAAGAGAAGTGCTGCAAGGAACTTGCAATCCCCATTCACTGACAACTGGAATAATCTCTATTGCAAAGGTGTAAAAGGATGGGATGTATCTTTCCTGGGGCAGGGGGGAAATAGAACTACTAATTTAGTTGAAGGTGTTTGTCAAATTGTTGCAAGACTAAGCTGATAGAAGTCCAGAGGTATGGGGTTGTTGGAAACAAAGTGGTTGCAATACTAGGGAAGATGAAAGTTCCAAGATAGTTAGGAAACAGATAGCTTATGCAATACACATTACCGGCAAAAACAAGGAAATCAGTCTATAAAGAGAATAGAGAAGCAAGGAAAAATATTCCTTAACCTTTTCATTATCTTCCACATAGATCTATGCTACTGAAGCCAGTGTTGCTTATGTAGATCTATGCATGCATTCTAGCAGCCTCTGATTTAGTGACAGAGGCCTGGTAGTGAAGGAAACGGAGTTGTAAAGTAGGGCCCCCCTTATATGGCAGGTTAAGTTCCAGGCTACCGCCGTAAAGCGGAAATCGCCATAAAAATGGAACGCCTTTTTTTCCCACTTATAAATGCATATAAAAAACTAGATAATTTACACTAATATATTTTTAAGTTAGCAATAGAACTAGGCCTTAAAAAACAATAAAAAGGTAAAATACAGTAGGGCTCCGCTTTGCAGTGTTCTAATACAGTGGACCCTGGAAAAATGTAATTTAATCCGTTCCAGAAGTCCAGAGTGTGTGTCTTATACTGAATCTACTTAATCCAAATTAATTTTCCCCATAAGAAATAATAGAAATATAATTAATCTGTTCCAACACCCAAAAGTATTATACAAAATAATTTTTTACATGAAATATACATTTCCTACACAGAAAATAATGAGACAAGCAGAGTAAAACATTGCTAAAATACCACCATCAATAAGTCTTCAATTTATTGAAGACTTATTGATGAGTGATGAGATTTGAGGAGGGGAGAGGATGGAGCTGTACTATTGTTTGGAAGGGAAATCCCCTTAACCCTTTCAGGGTCCAGAGGCCAAATTTCAAAGTGCACACCATGTCCAAGAATTTTTTAAAAAAATACTTTTATTTTTCTTATGAAATGGAAGATTATTATTATAATCAAAAAGAAGCGCTAAGCCACAAGGGCTATACAGCGCTGCAGGGCAGGAAGGAAGCGAGGGCATCAGGTGGCAAAAGGGAGGTGGATGAGTAATAGGTACGGGTAACAGCGAGCAGTGGATGGTGAAAGGTTAAAGGGCAGCAAGAGACTGAGCTAAAAGGGCTGAGGGGAGTGCGTAAAGGGATCATCATCAGAGTTTGTGGAGTAAATCAGTCGTTGTCCCAAAAAGTCAATGAGAGAGTCAGGATTAAAGGAGGGTCCATCAGCAAGAAGGGAAGGTAAAGAGAGAGTAGTAGAACGAAGACGGCGTTGGAGGTAAATTCTGCGTGCTCGTTGATAGAGAGGCAGTCTAACAGAATGTGGCTAATCGATACTGGAACTTGACACTGCCACAGAGAGGTACAGGGTGCCTCTCCATGAGACACCCGTGAGTAAGACGAGTGGGGGCCAATGCGAAACGGAGAGAGTGGTCTCCCAACCACTGCAAAAGATGACAAGAAGAAAGGCCAGTAACCTATGCTCAGTTAATAGAATGAAGTTTGTTACCAAGCAAGTTGACCAACGTTGTTGCCAATGGGCGCGAAGGTGGGGAGCTATTGTAGCAAAATAGTCCAGAAATGGAACACCTCTATAGGAAATTGGTAGGTATACAGTAGGCAGTGTCTGCCTGTTCATTGCCCTGTACACGACATTACCAGACGCAACAAAAAAAAATATCTTTATGCTTCGTAGAGATACGGCGTAGCCAAAGTTGGATACGGAGAACTAGGGGGCGAGATGTATCAAATTTTCGTATAGCCTGTAGAGCACTAAGGGTGTCTGAGACTACCACAAAAGATGAACACAGGCATAGATACGATACGAGTAAGTGCTGTCAAGAATGGCATACAGTTCAGCAGTAAAAATGCTAGCCGAAGAAGTAAATGCCCCCGCACGACGCTGTCCGGAAACACTGCTGCGAATCCGACGCCGTCTGAAACTTAGAGCCATCTGTGTACACAGCGGTGGCATGAGAATGGGAGTGGAAGTGTCAAGAAAAGAAGCGAGAAGCCACCGTAGGCAGTTGAGCTTCGAGCAAGGGGGTGAGAAAGAACAGGGCCTGAACACTGGAACTTCCCCGGGGGGTAGGGAAAAGCGAGATGCTACATGAACATATAAAGGGGTAACTGAAGGGAAGACAAGAAGTGAAGTAGGCAAAGAGAAAAGGGGCGGAGCAAACAGGGCGGCGAACGAATAAAAGAGAGTAGCCCGGAGAGGCCGCGGAATAAATCTGGTCACCATAATCAGATTTCGATAAAACGAGGGCTGAATGTAGGGGAAGCAGAGTTCGACGATCACTCCCCAGGAAAGATGAGGAAGGGTTTTAAGAAGGTTTAAACCGGCTGTGACAAGTTGCCTTCAAGAGGTTATGTGAGGTTTCCAGGATAAACCCACGGTCAAAGAGAAAGCCTAGAAACCTGGCTGTATCACTTCGGGGAAACGGGAGCCATAGAGAAAACAAAGGATGATCGAGATAAC
>NW_026474750.1:0-11535 GCF_026875155.1 Cherax quadricarinatus
TGCAATCGGGAATTTAGCTTCAGGGAAATCTTCTATGATAATTCCCCTTTAAACCCCTTTGACTGTTTACACTATAAATAGTCTTACGAGCCAATGTTTCTGACGTATTTATACGCACAAATTCTAGCGGCTTCAAATCAAGGGGGAAAGGCCTGGTGGGCCTACATGAGAGAGAATGGGTCTCAGTGGTCAGTGTACACCCTGTGAAAAAAATCTGGGACCCAGCGGTGCATGTGGGAATGCCATCTTGTTAGTCCATTTTCACCCATGCCCTCGGTAAGAATTTCCCCTCACTCCTCGGCGGATTGGAGGTCTTTTGTTCCCAATTTGATAGCTCTAACAGCGATGAAAATGTCAGTGACAGTGAATTCCAGGGTTTTGAAGTGAGTGTTACCGGAAAAAGTGCCCAGGATAACGTAATTAGTGATGAAAACCCAGATAAACCCACAACCTTCCCACCTCTGGTGCGGGGGCCGGGCTTTTTCACGTTCACTTCGCCTTACCAGGACGAAAGAGGAAACTATTTGGTTATGTACAACAACCCGATGATAGTAGTGAATGTGATAGTGATAGTGATTTCAAGGTCATTGAAAGCATTCTAGTGACAGTGTGGGTGAATATTCCCCAGTGAAGCGCAGTATGTACGACGTAGCATGCGGTCTGGTAGTGTTTCATATGTTGTTCCAAGGGGAAGGAGAAACTCTGGGAGCACATCCCGGGCCCTACACCACGACCACGATGGGGCAGCGCAGCGGCAACAGGAACCTTGTCCTCTATTTTTACTTCTACCTGGGGTTTCCCAGCAGCCCAGTGATGACCTAATCAAGACCCGCATAACACAAACATATGTGGATACCCAGAATAAATATAAAGCAACTGCAGAAATCACCCAAAAGTTCACAAATTACCAACAAATGGGACTCGTACTACACCTCCTACCCCGCTGCCACTGAAGTGATACTCCACCAAACAATTCACCATCACCCATCGCCTACTATTCACCCAAAGCCACAGCCAATGGACAAGGGCCCAGAACAATAAAAGAAGATCCAGTAACCACTAAGGACTCCTAACATCAAAGGTGAGAGCAGTAATAACACAGGAAAACTTGTGTACACCAGCCAGGACACAACCCTCATCCCCCCAAAAGGGCATCACCACAACACACGACAGACAACAACAAACATGGCCGCCACTGCAGTCCAAGATAACTCCTTCCCAGTAATTTGATGTCAAGAAGATCACCGACCCAGAAATAGCTAAACTCCTTACGATTCGAACCAAACGATCACCAAACTAACTCAAGAAATGCAGGAACAAACGCTAGCAATGCAGACAAACCTCAACAAGATCACTGCTCTAGAACAAAAACCCTAGACACTCTAGAACAACAAAGCAACAGCCACACCCAACCCTAGACACCATCAACACTCTAAAAGACCAAGTCACCCTACTTACTACCAACATTACAGGGGAAAGATCAAGAGTGGCCCCAAACAATTTGCCAATGTCATAACTAACTTCCAAGACCATAATGACCAAACCAGCAGCTATCTGACCTGTTGTAGTTAAACAGCAAACATCTCCCACCCACAGCCCACCAAGAGACCTGCATGGAGACCACCCTACAGCTTATCAAGACCACCTTCGCCTTAACATACATATGATGACCTAAAGGTTTGCAAACTGATGGGCTAACCAAGCAGGTAAAAAAAACAGTACTGTTAAAATTCCAAACTACCTACAAAGAAACAACCTACAAAAAACATCATTTCTATGAAAACTGATGTTTACGTCAATGAGTCCTTACCAAAACAAGACAAAACCTTCTTTATGGGCTAAGAAAATACGCTATGCCCAAAAAATCCACCAGTGCTTTGTGGGGGATGGAAAAATCGCAGTTGGGAAAACACCCACGGGAAGAGATACTTCACCTCTACAGAACATGACCTTAAAAATTGCTAAGTGAGGCTGGATTAACAGAATCAGAGTAAAGTCAGATAATACCCATAATCCACCGTTAGTGTTATATTGTCTAAATTTTTGCCCCCCTAAAATTCTAATACCCCAACTACTTTGATTGTCATTGTTGTATTCAACGACCATTCTACCTCATAGTCTTAATTGTGTTTAATATCAACAGAATCTATCTCCTTTTTTACAACTTACCACATCACTGTTCCATCTTTTTTTATTATAAACTAACCATAACTTTCTTCAATAATTCTACCTCATTTTAAAAAAACTCAATTGCCCAATTTTTATCTAAATCCCTATTATTCCCAATTTTACTTTAAACTATATTAATCAAACTTATTGTAAACTTCTTCTATTGACCATTTTTATTCCTTTCTTTTTAAACTAGTATTTTCAACTACAACTTTTTTTATTATCCTATCTACCATCTTACAAGCATATTTTTAACCAATCATTGCCATTTTTATTTTACCCATTTTTTTATTATTCTTCTGCTACCTTAATTTGTGTATTTTATCCTGTCAATTTAAATCTAATTATACTCTAATTCTTGTAAACAACTTAATAAGACCTTAGTGCCATTACAATTGAGATCTTATTCCTTTATTATATTTTTAGATTAACACAGTTTTACTCTAGCTCATTCTACTCAATACATAGTCAATACCAAATTCACTATATTAGACATAGTGCAATTAATAGTGAAGACTGTGCTATTTGTAATTTGAAATTTTTATATTATTAGACCTAAACCCTAGTTTACTATAGCTCTTTCTAGCTCAATACATAGTCAATACCAAATTCACTATATTAGACCATAGTGAAATTTAACTAGTGAGAGACTGGTGCTACTTTTAATTTGTATTTTTATATTATTAGATTAAATTCAGTTGTACCATAGCTCATTCTAACTCAATACATAGTCAATCCCAAAATTTCACTATATTAGACCATAGTACAATTACCAGTGAGAGACTAGTGCTATTTTAATTTGTATTTTTTATATTATTAGATTAAACCTATTGTACTATTAGCTCATTCTAGCTCAAAACATAGACCCACAAAAGTCATTATTAGACCTTAGTGCAAATACAATGAGAGTCTTGCTCTATTTTTAATTTGTATTTTTATATTACAAAGTTTATACCAAGTTGTACTTTAGTTCATTCTAGCACAACACAAGACAACATAAACTTCATTAGTGAGTAGTGACTATCCCCTACATGACCAAAATACTCTAGCTATATACTTGTCCAAACTTCCAACCACAAACAGATATCAGTATAGAACTCAACACACAACTCAGGATATAATAACCATAATTTAAACCTAGAAGATGATTGATCACGTTGACCCTGATCTAAACCTCCATAATCTGACAACCCAATCAAACCTATTGGAAAGTAACTGCCTTTATTACACAGCATCACAAGCCACCACTATCCCAAATAATGCTAAAAGTCTATCAGTACTTAACTACAACATCAGGTCCTTAAACAAACACATGATGACCTCCTAGCACTCCTTGAATCACTAAAGACAAACCCCTTTTCCTGCATTATTCTTACGAGACCTGGCTTTAAACAGGACATAATAGATATCTACCCCTACCAGATCACAGCAATTCACAACTGCAGACCAAAACCCAAATTGGGGGTGGTAAATTTCAATCTATTACTCTAACCAATTATCTTGTCTTAGCACCACTTGCTTTTGTGATGAATATGGGGAATACATTTTGCTAATTTTAAATGTAAAAAACCTTAAGATGCCTATAACAATCGGTGCCATTTACCGGATACCTCACACAAACATCCCAAATTCAGTGAGAAATTAAAGTCACTAATAACAAACAAACAAATGAATAAGCACCACCTTCTCTTAGCTGGAGACTTCAACATCAACCCCTTTGGGTTACTAGAAATCAGCCTGTAACTGATTTCATCCCAAAATGAACAACACACTTTTCATACCAACAATAACAAAAACCCAAACCCGGCTCACTGGACAAGTGGAACCAAATAGACCCCATAATGGACCAATATACTAGCCCCCCTTAAATCAGGATAATCACAATAGCACTACAGACCACTACCCTACCTTCCTCCTGACAAACATTAGTAAACCACCACTTGAATACAACAAAGTCTCATTTAGACTCCATGACGAGGCCTCAGTAAGGAAGTTCACAGCTACCTAGAGACTGTTGATTGGCCTACAAATTCTCCAAGGCCAATGGTATTGATGACTGGACAGACATTTTTTTTAAATTACTTAGACTATACAACAAACATTGTCCTATAAACACAAAACAGATCACAAACAAACGGCTAGTTGCCCCCTGGCTAACCAGCACCATTCTGAAATCCATTGACAAGAAACACCAATATGGAAAGCAATATAAAACAGGGGTTAATACACAAAGATATTCTTTAAAAACATTCATCAGCTCTCACCAAAGTAATAAAGAAAGCCAAACAACTATACTACTCCAGCAATTCACAGACACTAGAGGAATATAAAAAAGACCTGGAAAACACTCCTCAGATTTTTAGGGACCCACAAACTGAGAAAAACCAAGAATAAATTTCCTAACTAAACCTAATGAAACACCACTACATCCACTGACACAGCTAACAAGGGAAAAAACGACTTCTTCTCCAACCATAGGATCTAATCTCGCCAGTAAAATCCCACATACCAATGCCCATGCCGGGGACTACCTAGAAGGGAATTTCCCTAATTCCTTCAACTTGCACCAACTGAGCCCACCCGGGAAATCACTGGGGATTAAAAGTCACTTAAAAATAACTCGGGAATCTGTCTCATGTCCCACCACTACTGTACAAGCGAGCGGCCCATGTCCTTTCGCATGCTATTTTTATTACTTTTTAAAAAAGTCATTAGAGACTACACCCTTTCCCGAAACTACCAAGATGGGAAGGGTTACACCAATACATAAAGGTGGTGACCCCACAGACTTAAACAACTATAGGCCAATATCTAACTTTCCATTTTCTATCCAAAATCTTTGAGAAACTCGTGCACAGGAGACTGGATTCATTTTAACGGCTCAAAAACAACTCAACCCCTGCCAATTTGATTCAGAAAAATAAAAGCACTAATGATGCAATCAAAAAAATGCTAGATCTGCTTTACACAGCATTGGAAAATAAGGAATATCCACTAGGAAATTTTTATTGACCTAAGAAAAGCTTTTGACACAGTAGACCACGTATCCTACTCCACAAACTTGATCATACGGTATAAGAGGCCACGCGCTTGCTTATTTTCAAATCTTACATTACTAATAGGTATCAGTACGTCACCATTAAAGACACAGCATCACAACAAAGGCCACTTGATACAGGAGTTCCGCAGGGAAGTGTCCTTGGTCCCCTGCTCTTCCTCATATACATCAATGACCTTCCAAACTATCCCAACACCTGAAACCCATTCCTTTTGCTGATGACACGACTTTCTCATCTCTCACCCTAATCTTGCCACCCTCAACACCACTGGAATGAGGACCCGAAACAAAATATCGACTTGGATGACAGCCAATAAACTTAGCTTAACCCCTGACAAAACCTAACTATATTATGTTTTTGGTAGGAGAGCAGGAGAAAGCACAACTTAAACATTAAGATTGACAACACTCTAATTACCAGAAATAATGGGGCAAATTCCTAGCTTATACCTGACAACAACCAGAATTTCAGCACCCACATCCAGCAAATAACCAAAAAAGTATCCGAAACAGTTGGGGATCCTCTCCAATTACGATACTACGTGCCGCAAAATGCCCTTTTTCACACTATAAACCCCTCACTTATTTATCCATACCTCACCTATGCTATTTGTGCTTGGGGATCAACTGCAGCAACACACCTAAAGCCAAAAAAAACCCAACAAAAAGCTGCAGTAAGAATAATCACTAAATCCCATCCCTGGCAACACACCCCCCCACTCTTCTTAGACCTAAACTTACTCCCAGTTCAGTACATCCACACTTACTACTGTGCAATCTACATCTACAGGGCCTTAAACTCTAATATCAACCTTGACCTAAAACGCTTTTCTTGATAGTTGTGACAGAACCCACAGGCATAACACCAGACACAAACATCTCTACGACATTCCCTGTGTCCGACTAAACCTTTACAAAAATTCAATGTATGTCAAAGGCCTTAAAATCTGGAATACCCTACCTGAGAACTCTAGAACTGCAGACACATTCATCACCTTCAAAACTACCATTAGAAAACATCTTATCTCCCTGATACACCCCGTCAACTAACTACACGAATACCACCTGGTGATTCACACTTACACTCACTGACTCATTTGACCATAAACAGAAATATTAACCTCAATCTTAAAATAATGAATCCTGTGATACTCTAATACTGAAACTATGTACTGTGCCAAAACAAAAGCATTCACATTGCTAAACTCACAAACTAGTATTTAGTCACTTAGCCATAATACCAACTTACCTCATAATTTGTAATATTTTAAACTTAAGATTTAATTTAAGTCTGCCCAAAATGCCTAGCCATGCTAAGCGTTCTAGTGGTACACTCTGTAATCACTGTTTTACTACAAATTTCTGTTAACTCAGCATTGTAATCCTTATAGAGAATAAACTTTGAATTTGAATTTGAATTTGATAGCGAAGATGGGGATATTGTAACGATGGGTATGAATGATATGAGTTAGGGAGCAGGCAGTGGTGGTGATAGTGAGGGTGGCACGGCCCATGTGGCATCATCAGTGGGCCACGCTACTACCCACGCTGCTGACTCTGCACAACAACCAGCCTCACCCGACCCCACACTCCCACAACCTGCACTCCCACAACCTGCACAACCACAACCACGGTACAATATCCAGACCCCACCAGCAGACCGCATCTGGAATTGGCAGGACGGTGACGAGTTTGTTCCCAGTCCCCATGACTTTGATGAAACACAAAGTGGAATAAAGCCATCATGTCCACTTGGGAACAATGCCAGTGAACTGGACTGCTTTGAGTTATTCTTCGATGAACCCGTGATGGACATCATTGTCTGGGAAACAAACACATACTGTGATTACACCATGGCAAATACAATTCTCTCACCAAAATCACGGCTACACAAATGGAAGGAGACAACTGTGGAAGAGATGTACCTGTTTTTTGCCACAATAATACTTATGCCAGATGTGTATAAGCACACTGTCACCACATACTGGGCAACAGAATGCCTGATTTCAACTCCAGGTTTTAGTGACATTATAGGTGTCAATCGTTTCCTGATACTGTTGCGTATGTTACACTTTTCAGACAAAACCAGGCCTGACAGAAGCGACAGGTTATATAAGATAAGAAATGTGTTTATGTACCAGAAACAAAAGTGCTGCATGTATTTTTATCCCTTCAGGAAGCTTGTTATTGATGAGTCCTTGATTTTATTCAAAGGAAGACTCTCATTCAAGCAATATATACCAAGCAAGAGAAAACGCTTTGGTATAAAGCTATTTGTACTGTGTGATTGCAGAAGTGGTCTAGTTTTGGATATCATTGTGTACACTGGCAGTAATACTTTGAGAGATACCATGAAGTTATTGGGTATCTCTGGTGATGTGGTTCGAACAATGATGGAACCATATCTTGGTAAGGGGCATATGTTATTTACTGATAACTGGTACACAAGCCCCTTACTCATTCATTTCTTGCAAGTGAACTTGACAGACGTGTGTGGCACAGTGCATCGTAATCGTAAACATATGCCAAGGTTCGGCGCTGGCACTCGCAGAGGTGAGGTGCAAGCCTTTGCTGCCAATGACATCATGGCATTTCAGTGGCATGACAAACGTTATGTCACATTATTGACATCAGTTCACCGAAACGAAATGGTACACAGTGGCAGGCACAACAGAGAGACCAATGAACCCATTCTAAAGCCTGCAGCTGTCATGGACTACAACCTCAATATGCACTTAGTGGACAAATGTGACATGCAGATTGGGTTTGCAGACTGTGTACGCAAGAGTTATAAGTGGTATATAAAACTTTTTTTCCATCTTGTTGATATCTCTATGCTGAATGCTTATAACATATACAAGTTGAAGACCAACAAAACACCAAAATATGGTGAATTTTGCTTGTCAGTAATCAGACAAATAATTGCAAAGTACCAAGGGGCAACACCTGCAATAGACCAGCGCCCACGAAATTACCAAAACACGTCATCTCGTTTCAGGCCTGGTGATCACTACCCCATGCAACTGCCTCCTACTACTGCCAAGAAAAATGCTCAGAAGAGGTGTTATGTATGTACACATACCACAAAACGCCCACAAACACGCAGAGACACTCGTTTTATGTGTGAGGAGTGTCCAGTGCCCCTCTGCATATACCCATGTTTCAAAGAGTTCCACAAGCTGCAGCAGTTCTAGGAACGTGTTTAGTGACTGTACATATGTACATATATTATGGAACAATAGTAATAAACATTGTTTTGTATTGTTTGTTTGTGTAAACAAAGTGTATACACAAACTAATAGTGATAAAGTTTGTTCTGTTATTGTGTTGTAAACAATGAGTGTATACAGTGGACCCCCGGTTAACGATATTTTTTCACTCCAGAAGTAGTATGTTCAGGTGCCAGTACTGACCGAATTTGTTCCCATAAGAAATATTGTGAAGTAGATTAGTCCATTTCAGACCCCCAAACATACACGTACAAACGCACTTACATAAATACACTTACATAATTGGTCACATTTGGAGGTAATCGTTATGCGGGGGTCCACTGTATTTGAAGAATGCACCTTACATTGGTCTCACAGGCCACAGAAGTTACCTGGAACAGAAAAATATTGAAAAATGCAAGAAACCTTTGAATTAGGGTAAATAAAAGAATACCGGGTGGGCGGCAGTCACCGCTGTTGCCGTACGCACGTTCCTTTCTGCAAACTTTGTGGCTCTATATCTCGGTAAGTACTGATGGCAAAAAAATTTTTTTAGGCTTAAAACACTAAGAAAAAATATTCCTAACATTTTCACAAGAAAAAATATTTTTTTTTTTTCGAATATTTGGCGACATAGAATGACAGTTTCAGAGAGGGGCCTGAAACAATCAAAGGGTTAATTGCATTGAATTAGTATTCCACATCCTTAGAGGCATATTTGCTTCCTTCATCTCCTTGTTAGCTTCTCTGTATAAGGATTTCAAATCCTCCTCTTTACTCACAGTACCTTGAAGATTGTCCACATAAAGACTTTCAGATTTCTTCAAATGTGTATTTAGAGTAGCTTCTAGTAAGAATGGAGAGGATGTTGCACCAAACAATACTGGTTTGAAACAGTAAGTTTTCAGAGGACTTTGAGGATCATGTGGATTTTCAGGCCACAAGAATCGAGTATAATCTCTATCTATTTCTTGTAGTCCTATTCTTAAGAAAGCTTTGGAAATATCAGCCGTGTAGGCATATGGGTTTGTGCGAAATTTCATAAGCACATCTCCAAGCTTCTCAGTTAGTGAGGGTTCGGTCATCAGACAGTCATTAAGACTTGCTACATCTTTATTTGCATGTGCACTGCAATTGTATACAACATGTAGTGGAGTGGTTTCAGAATCTTTTCTGACTCCATGGTGCGGGAGATAGTGAGCTTCTGTCTTCTTCAACTTATCTTCGACTATTTCCTCAATGAATTTATTGTCCAACTGTTCTTGTATGATATTATCATAGACAGTCAGTAGCTCTGGATTCTTCCTTAGCTCATGTATTTGTGCTTTCATCTGTCCAAGAGCCATGCGATAATTGCTAGGCAGATGTGGTGGATTTAATTTCCATGGTAACCTAACCCAATACTGTCCATCTTTATATTTGACAGTGTCCAAATATTGGTTATAAGCCTGAGACTCTTGTGGGCTTCGTTTATTTACATTAATACCTATCGCATCTAAATCCCACAACTTATCAACTGGTTCATTCATTTCTTCCAGTAATGATAATTTTTGCTGTGGTACATGATCAGCGGTTATTCTCGTAGCTAGTACATTTTCCACTGAATCAATATCTGCTTCTTTCCCACTTTGAGAGGGAATGGGAACCACATATCATGTGGCCTCCTGCTGTTTTCAGCAAGTGAACATCATGTTTACTTACTATATTTTGCACAAACCAGTGATAATAATCACTTCCAATGATTAAATCAATTGGACTAATAGTGTCCATCTGTATGTTAGGACAGGCTAACTTGACCTTAGCTGCTTTCAGTGCTGCAACTGTTTCTTTTAACCCTTTGACTGTTTTCGACGTATAAATACGTCTTACGAGCCAATGTTTCTGACGTATATATACTCAATAATTCTAGCGGCTTCAAATCAAGCGGGAGAAAGCTGGTAGGCCCACATGTGAGAGAATGGGTATCTGTGGTCAGTGTGCACCACATAAAAAAAATCCTGCAGCACACATTGCGTAATGAGAAAAAAAAACTTATCATTTTTTTGGAATAAAACGCCGACTTTGAGGTGTATTTTTCGTATAGTATTTATCGTTGTATTCGCGTTTTCATGGTCTTAGGTGATAAATGGAAAACTATTACAGAAATAGAGATGATATTTCATTACTTTGATGATGGAAAACGACCTGAAACTGAGCTCAAAGTAGGGAATGTTCGATTTTTACCAATGTTCAGGAGTAAATAATCACCCACACGTCCAATCACGTCAACTGGGGAGTCTAATATTCATTTCACTAGTGCACTGATATTATTTATACCATTTTTAAATAATGCAGTAGTCTGCATAACAGTAAAATTTTGTATTATTTGTATGATAAAAAATCAAAATAGAAAGGCAATAATATAAGAGGGCCTGGAGATGTGACTAATGAACAGAGCATATGTTATTTTAGTGCCACGATGTACTACCTTGTTTATTCTGGACCCTATTTTGAAATTGGCATCTTTTTTAGTTTGCGTGAAATTGCCAAATTGCCAATTTCTGACCATATTGGTAGTCCAAATTAGTGAATGAGAGGTTTTCTGTACTCAGCTGATAGATAAATGGAGTTCTAAAAGAAATAGCTATGAGTTTGGTCAACTGGAACAATGGAATTGGCTGAAAATAGGGCACAAAGTCCGCGAAATCGCCGATACGCATATTCGCCGAGACGTAACTTCGCGGGAGCATAATTCATGAATTTTCTGACCAAATTTCGAACTTTTGATGTCATTACCATCGGAAAAGATTCTCTATCATTTCATAAGAAAAAATAATTATTTTTTATTATTTCAAAAATTGAGCGACATAGAATGACAGTTCAAAAGGGCCGAAACGAGTCAAAGGGTTAATCCCTGGATCTGCACAGACGGCAATACAGTCACTACAAATCTTTTTACTGTCTTTTTCCTTTTCCAAACAGTGTTGCATAAAGAAATTTTTGTATTAGATTTAAAAAAAATCAAAATAAAAAAATTTAAAAAAAGGGGGTGGGAAATTGTTGCAACAATTTTTTTTTTATGAAGAATTTTACCTTGATTTACCCCCTTTTTTAAAATTT